>VYZM01007050.1:784428-808627 GCA_013398915.1 Dromas ardeola
GGGGGATAGTGGGGGGGGGGGGGGGGGGGATTCCCTTCCAGAAATTGTTCCTAGTGGTTATCCTAGAATGTTGAGTAAAAGATTAAAATGACCATAAGGAAGTCAAGTTTTTGTTATTATACCAGATTTATTGTGGTTATATGTCAGCACAGTAATAAGCAGACAAAGCACCTTTTTGTTAATGTGGCAGTTATGCTTATTATTACTCATACAATAAAACCCCCCACAATAACTGTTCATCAATATTCAGCCTCCCTGGGGAAAAGAAAAGTGGTAGGTAAGGATCTGTAGGTTGCCCATATGTTGACGGAAGAGAAAAGATGGAGGTTGGCAAAAGATTGGCGTAAGGAGAGTAGCTCCCTAATACAATATCCTCTTAGTTCCCCTATAGCTGTTTTACATTACAGCAGATCCGGGGAGGTAGTCCTTAAGGAACAACTCTCTGTTTCGGAGCACTTTCACTTGAGGGTATTCCACATCCTTTCTGCAAACTCGGAATGCCTTATTTCTTTCAAATTATCTTTCGCATCCTCTCTTAATTGAAAAATCCTAAACCCTCAGGGCTTCCCATAATATGTTCTCTCTCTTCTCTACTCACTGGGTCAAGTGCTTTCCTTAACTTCCTCATACCCTTCTGAGTTAAGCTGTTTAGCATCCTGAAGCTTAATGTAAAGGAAATTAGACACATCCAAATTATATTTGTTTACTACTTCTTTTTTTCCCATCTGTATTACAGGGAATGGTCCCTGTTACCTGACTTCAAAAAGGCAAGAAATTTCTAATTAGGAAAACTGGCTTACCTTTTCACTGGCACCTGGTAAATTAACAAAAAAAAAAAAGATGAGTATTTATAACAGTCTATAATCTGTGTTTTTTTCTTCATACCAGTCCATTTGACAGTACATGTGTGGCAGCTAGCAAGACCAGTCAACAAATTTCAGTCTTTCTGAAGAAAAGAGTATGTGGCCATGTAAAGGCCATCTCAGACCTAATTTGCTTAACAGCTCCTGTCTTTAAGTGACAACTTCACATCCTTTGACTTCATACTCAGGTTCCTCAGTTAAGGAAAACAAGGGCTGACGTACATGCACAGTGAATGTGAGAAATGTTGTACGTATTTTTCGTCTTTTTGCAATTTGAACATTTTGGTGTGGATCCTTTCTAATCTTAATGTCACTTCCATTCACTGCTGTCATGTCCGTTCTCACTACAGTTCGCAAAAATAGCTGTGCGTAACTTTTTTTAGGGCTTTCAATGTGGTTATATCCAGTCAACATTACCGTGGACAAGGTAAAGGGCAGTGGTTCTGAAGCGTGGCTACAACTCTTTCATAAGTCTTGGAGACTTTACATTTAGCTATGAAAATACGTTCTCATAAGCCAAGTAGGCATAGTGGCATCTGGAGATAGTTCTGCTCTATGGTATCTGATACTGAAAAACGTTATAAAATGTCGTAAAAGTATGCTCTCCTCAATATTGCCTTCTAACGTAGCATTAAACAGCTAAACATACTCATGCCCTCTACGTCTGACAGTCGGAGACAAACAATGTGTTCAAAGAGCTGAATTTCTAGTAGTTTCACACATTTCTATAAGCAAATTGCTGACTCCTGAAGTAACAAATTGTATTTACTTTGCTGATAAGCTTTGGAAAATTCTAGTCTGCAGCTCATCAAAAGCGTCTTTGGGTCAATGTTATCTAAGGAGTCCAGAGCAACAACACGAAACCTGCAAAAGCGGTTCACTTAGTTATTATATGTGCCCCTGCACAGGCTGGAGGAATGGGCTAAGAGGGATCTCAGCAAATTCAGTGAGGACAAAGGCAAAGTCCCATAGCTGGGATGGACTGGTCTCCTGCAAGGGTGTGTGTTGCGTGAAAGGGGCAAAGCGGTTTTGGCAGAAAATAAACCCCCTTGCGTTCTAACACTCCTCACCGAGGTGGGAGGCTAGGTGTGGCTAGGTTTAAATTCTGAGTGATGCCCAATTCGTCACTATCAGTCCAATCACGTTTAATGTGTGTTAAACTATCACGGTTTGGATGCAGTAATAGTGGGCTACACTGTCAGTCTAGTTGTGCTCATGAACTAGCACGGCCACTCTCGAGTCGTTGGTCGCGTTCAGTGAGAAACTAAAACGACTAGCTACTGAAACAGTGCAGTTTATTCGAACAACAGATCAAGGTTCTTTGGATTGCCGGTGATAAATACACTGTCTGCAAAGCACGTGCAAGTAAAAGTAATATTAAAACGCGTGACAGAGTTATAATCAATACAGCCTGGCTATAAATGTAGAAAATAGATTCTCTAGAGAAATTTCTAAGTTTCCCGAAGAAGCNTTCCCGAAGAAGCGCTTGGTATAGTTCAAGTCTCACCCAAAGGCGTCCCGACTGGGGGTGGGGAAGAAAGGCTCAGCCCGTCGACTGGTCCCAGGAGTCAAAGGCAGTCTGTGATGGAGTCCTCCCTGACTTGTACGCGATGGTGTCTTCCCCTACATCCCCCCTTTCTCGGGCCATTTTTATACTGTTTTTTACCTTCCAGGTGGAGTTTGGGTGACTTTAGTCATACATACCTTTATTGTGATTGGTGTAAAATTCTCTCGCCTCGGTTTAAAGGTATAGCTTACGAAAAATTCAGGGCGCAGACTCAAAGAGGAGTGGTCGCACCTTGGAGGCGGGTGGCCTTCGGGATGGAGGTGTGTTTTGGTATTGAAATGCATTAAAATGACATTATAATGAGCAAAGTTCACACAAAGGACAGCAATTCATCAAACTTTGACAGGGTATTGGCTTTGGGTCCAGAGTGAGCCGCGTTATCTAGTCCTGGTGCCTTCTTATTCCTGCTGTCTGCCCAAGGCAAGGCCACGGAACCGAGCATTCCGTTCCATCCCCTGTGTAGTTTAGTCTTGGGAATCGTAGATGTTGTTTTCCGGGCGCGCCAGCTGCGGCAGTTTCCCACCTCAGAAACTTCTCGCAGAATCTTCTCGATTTATGCTTTTCCTTAATGTATGAACAATGCTATACTTTTATACTTTCTGGCCAATTTAGGAATTATTACTATGTGGACTGGGAGAAATCCACATGGTCGAGCGCTGTTACAGGTGGACTGCTTACAAATCTAGAACCAGAAAGGAGCACCACACAGTATGCATGAGTTTTCCAAATTTTAATGCAAATGTGTCTCAGGCTGTGATAATTTCTCTGTGCTGTTTCAGTTTTTTTGCTGAGACGTTTACCTCCCTGAGTCTGTCCGAAGAATGTTGTGCTTTCTAATGAAAGGCTGATCTGCCGAGAACAGACATTTTCTCTGGCTGGAAATAAAGTGCATAGGCAGGAATGAGCCAGCACAGACAGCACCACCTACTGTCGATTCTTCAGTCCAAATTACTGAAACTGCAACTGACAGCCTTTTAACAGCATGTTTGGACGGAGGTCAGTGCTAAGGAGGAAGTCATGATACTCAACTTTATCATGCATTTTCTCACCTTCGTGTTCAGAGAAGCGAAGATGTATGAAGAGCTGGTGAATGACCTCTGGATGTCACACTGATTAATTAGTGAAGTTTGCTTTCACCACTGGATACCAAGTGGCCTGTCAGATTAATTATCATTCCCTCAGAAGGCTATTTCTCTTCCAGTGTCTCCTCCTAGAGTCCCTGCTACATGCCCCATGCATCATGGGGCGTTTCCAATAGCTTTGGGGATCACGGAAGCTGCTTCTAAGCGTCATCTTTCTTTTGCATGGGATGAAAAAAATCAGTTACTCATTAACATCAGTAAAGTTCTGTTTAAACGTGTTAAAAGGCACATTTTCCAAATTACATGACAGAAATTAGAAATAGAAACTGCCATTGTAAGAATGATATAGTGGACAGTGTCTTGCCATGAGCTAAGTGTGCTTCTAGCTCCTCCTGTGTTTTTTTAAGGGTCGCCTCTTACCCCTGAAGCTCAATGTTTTCTTCCATTTGTAGGCTGCAGTGAGATTATAGTCTGCCATGTCCTGGCTATATTTTATATTGCAGCCCCCTTTCAATGTGATCCTGTACTTTTTACTTGCCCTCTTTTCTTTCTTTTCTCTATGCCGATCTTTTTATTTTCTCTGGTGGATTTACTTTATTGTGATGCTGCCTTTATCTTAGTGAAAACAGTGTTGTTATGGTCTTCACAAGAAAAATATTTTGATTTTTATCCATAGGACTTTTGAAAGCTAAAGAAAAAAAATTATCAGTGAGTGGGTGAAGTTTGTACATCAGTATTCAAGATTATAGACAGGCTGTATTGCTCCAAATGAGGTTGGTAGTTACACAGAAGTACAGATACATTAGTCTCTGAATCTTTCATTTGTTAAATTGTGTTTTGCCAGCAAACCAGGATAAGTTCGTACAAAAGAGTGCGCAGAGGAAACAAAGTTGACTTGCTATATGGCAGGAACATAAATAGTATAAAAATAAACAGATCTGAGAACGGATATTAGACCTTTTCCTACCATTTCAGAGAGACGTGCTTAGCAAGTCATATGGATTTTCCCATCTTTTCAGAATTCGAGATTACTGTACCTCTGCCCAAGACACACAAAAGGACCCGTAATGATGGGCAGGACAGAACACAGCTGATGCCATGTCTGGGGTAGGGGGGCACTTTGGTCATCCCACATCCTTGGGGTCAGCAGTAGATGGTAACCTGCACCAATGCAGCAGCTGCCGCTGGGAGTTGGGAAGAGCATTCACCCACCCACCTCATTGCCAAACCCAGTGCCGCTGTGTAAATGTCCAGAGAGGACATGAAAGCCTGTATACGGGTCCACAGAAGGGCCACGAGGATGATCAGAGGGCTGGAGCACCTCTCCTATGAGGACAGGCTGAGAGAGTTGGGGTTGTTCAGTCTGGAGAAAAGAAGGCCCCGAGGAGACCTTGTTGTGGCCTACTAGGATCTTAAGGGGGCCTACAAGAAAGCTGGTGAGGGACTTTTTGGGATGTCGGGTAATGGTAGGACTAGAGGGAATGGATTAAAACTAGAGATGGGTCGATTCAGATTAGATATTAGGAAGAAATTTTTCACTATGAGGGTGGTGAGACACTGGAACAGATTGCCCAGAGAGGTGGTGGAAGCCCCATCCCTGAAGTTTTTAAGGCCAGGCTGGACGGGGCTCTGAGCAACCTGATCTAGTGGGAGGTGTCCCTGCCCATGGCAGGGGGGTTGGAACTAGTTGGTCTTTAAGGTCCCTTCTGACCTTGACAATTCTATGATTCTATGCTTCTGAGAGGCGAACAGTTTGTTGTGAAAACTGGGCTTTGAGAAATGGAAGAATGACTGCATTGACTGAGTGAATTGGTCTGGTTTTCGATGGTGAAAGTTGATTTTTTTTTTTTTATTAAAAGCAGCGTGGTTCAAGGGAAGGGACAGAAATATACAATCTGCATAATTTCAAAATTCAAGACCAAAGTTACGTTCTTATCTGTGAAGAGACAGTTCGCAAAGATGTATTAACTTGATAATCATGCTTCATCCAAATAATACAAGCAGACATTCAGGCAAAAGTAATTGGAAATCCTTTGAATACTGTATGGGTTTGTGATATATTTTAGATACAATTTATTTCAAAATTATGCAGAATGTGCTTAGTAAAATTATATTTGCAATGTAGAAAAAATATTGTTCTTATACAAGAATTATGAGAACAAGAAACATTGCTTTTTTTACCTGTTTTAAGCATGATCAAGCAAAGTTTATTTAAATACAACAGGCCACTCGAGCCAGGCTGCTCAGACTCATTCAGGGACAAGGAAGTCTTTTAGTGAAGTCTTGTTCATCAGTGTTGGACTTCTAATTAGTAATCACTAAGGTGCATAATGATCATTTGTGCCAGCCTTTCTGAAAGGTACAGGTCCCCAAAATTTGATTTTTGAGCCAGACATATACATAACAATTAGCAACCACCATTAACAGAGTAAAGCCTTTGAAGTGATTGTATACAGTCTATTAACTAAGCTAATTAGAGACACACAAATAAGTTCTGAGACAATTGGGCCGTGCCACTCACCTTCACAACTTCCCTGCAGGGGCAAAGCCTTTGTTTCTGTTTGTGATGGGCACTTCTGCGGACAAAAGACATGTTCTTGTGCATTGTCACAGCATCACAGAATAGGGCATCTTTTATGAACTCTTCCCCTCCTTCCCCTCGCAACGTACATGCCACTTCCAACAGGTACCTTTAGAAATTAATGTTAAGTTAGAAATCCATCTCAGGATGGATTTCACATCTACTGAAAGTCACTTTTGCATCATTTTACCCATACTAGGAACATGGATCAAATGGGGCACAAGCAGAATGACTTGCAGAAATCAGGAGGAGAAAATGAAAGAATGACAGTTGTTTACCCTGAAGGCAAGAAGAAATAAAAGGCTTTTGCAAAGAGGAAGACACTATTTTCCAAGCCTGTGATGGTTAGGACAAAAAGTAATGGACATAAACTGTCTTGAAATACTTAAATCAGGTTATCAGGAAGACATTGAGACATTGAGAGCGTCAGTATGATCACATCATCAGATGCTTCCCAAAGTCTTTGCCTTCTCTCTAGTCAGAGCTTTTATCATTTTTAGAACCTTCTTTAAGGCAGATGACAGCCAAAATCCATGCTTTCTTTAAAGAAGTGTCATTATACTTAAGGCTCTCCAATCACATCTTCAAGCAATTTAAACCACTTCTTCCCCTTTTCTGATTCTAGTAAAGATATTTCCACATAGATGAATTTTACTCTGCAGATGCTTCTGTCTACCGGCTGATACAACGTACCGTATTTTGCAGTAGATATATTGTCTTTTGTCATCTTCAAGGAAATCTCCAGTGACCCTAATATTTAATTTATTTGAGTGGTGCATGGTTAGCAAATTCTGAGCTTGGCTCCTTTGCACAGCTTCGCTTTCCAGAACCAGCTCTGGACCCGCCTGTGTTGCTGTCTTATTTTCCATTTTGAAAAGTTGAGAACAGAGCCACCGAGTGAAAAAGTTCCTAATGCAGTCTGGCTATGACATGATTACAACTACGTTAAATGTATTAGTTCTCCACATATTACACTAGAGGTCATACAACATCTAATTTATTTCCTTGAATTTCACATTTCACACTCCCCTGAATGTAATTTCTTTCAATTTTCCCTGCTGTCGGTAATTGGTGTGCCACACATCTCTCTCCTCCAACAGACTCAGTCTGATTATACTGGCACTGCATTCTGTGTACCTATCAGGAACTAGAGATCAAACTTTCCCCCAGGCCTGGTTTCCATTTCTTCCTCTCGTAGTCATTCATTTGTTAAGGGCATGAAGTCCTCATATAGTTCACATTTAGAAAGGTTAGTACTTTCTTAAGGAGAAAAAAACCCAAATAAACCACAAAACTTGCCAGTGGCTGAGGCTGTCTTTCAGACCTCAGATTTTGTTCTGGCTTTCACCTCCCCCTGTGCTGTGTTGCCATGTTTCCAGAGGTGTCTCATTTAATGTATACAGACGCCATCTCATCTTGCAAAGCCTTTAAATGATAGTGACAATGAAACATAAAGTTTGGATTATTTTGTAAACAGTTATAGGGAAAAAGAAATGTTGAAGAAGACAAGAGCTTTTTTTTTTTTCCAGATCTGAAAGTTCTTCCCATTTTTATTACTTTCATTAACAGTTTCTCAGGGTCTGCTTCCATTTGCAGCACCAATTTTATGATTGTGGAATTTTACCGAGTTCCAGAACGTAGGTATTTCTTACATCTAGATCTAAAACATTACGTGAATTGTAATGTCTTGAAAAAACCCATGCAGATCCTTGTGGTAGAGACCCTGTCATTATTCTCCAACTTTAAGTAGTTCAGTCTCCAATGAAATATTCACTTATATATCTCTTACGGATTCTCGGGTATTAATGTTGACACAGAAAGAACCAGGATCTCTTTGCACCTGATCTCTCTCTCTTATTTTAACCGCTTCACGCTGTTCCTTAGGTTTTAAGGACCTGTGTTTTGTTGTTCTCTTGGCACCTAACTGAAATCAGTATTACTTTGCTTTCACATTTACAATTGTAAGCTATGTGAAAAAGACCTGCAACTCAGTAGAAGGATAGGTTGTGAGAAGGAGAAACGAATCCACGGGGATGTCTATTCCAGCATCCTTTCCCTCTTGGCAAACCCTCCTCTCCTCATACCTGTTGCTTCTGCCACCAGCCCAATCTGAACCTCCTTCTGTGGAGTTTTGAAGTGAGTTAGATAAGGACTTACTTTCAATGATGTAAAAGACATGCGGGCTGTCGTGCCATACCAGGCCTGCGGAAATTATTCCTGTATGAGTTTGAATATCCCCTCTTAAAAATGTTCTGATACTATGACCTGATTAAAAGGTGTGTTTTTTAAAGGATAATGGAAATGTGGTAATACAAAGACTCACAATCT
Organism: Dromas ardeola; assembly: GCA_013398915.1. Taxonomy (NCBI): domain Eukaryota; kingdom Metazoa; phylum Chordata; class Aves; order Charadriiformes; family Dromadidae; genus Dromas; species Dromas ardeola. Next base: position 792,850 of record VYZM01007050.1, read on the forward strand.
ACTGTGCATCAGCTTGAGGAGGATTTCACAGCGCTGGGAAATTTCACAAACAAATGTTCAATTCAGAATTAATTGTAGCATTCTTTTGTTAATTCAAATCCACTTTGATTTCCAGATCCTCTATGGAAAGTTTTGCTGCAGAAACATTTCTTTCTGCAGTATTTCTCTCCTGAAAATAGTGAAAAGTAGTGTTTTCATTTTTTTGGAGTGACCTCTGGAAATCTGCCATTTTCAATAGGACTTGTCTTGTTTGTTGTTTTTTTTCCTTCTTTCTTTCTCTAAAGGCTTATTAAATTACGTTTCTGAATCAGATTTCATGCATCATTCTATGATCTACGCAAGATTCCTTGTTTAAAGAATAAAATATACCCCAATTGCTTGTTGGGTGTGTATTATCATCAAATACTTTCTCACAGAATCTGCTAAGTCACAGGTGTTGCTGGAATGACGTAACTGACAAATACACAGATCTAAGTATAAAAATGCTTGCTAATTGCTTACCAATTACTATTTTTTGTATACAGAAGACGGGGAAAAAAATGAGAGCAAACTCTGTCTGAAGAGCTACTACCTTTTTGACCGCTTTGAAGTAGATTTTCAGCATGTATTGTAGTAATTACCTTTCAACAACACATACCTTTAAAATCTATTAGATCACTTAGGCTTTCTATTTTCAGGATAGCTAATTGCTGCATTTTCAGAATGATACAGTTCATTGAAACGCTGGCATAAAATACTGCAGCAGTTCCTGAAGACAAGTATTTCCCATTACCTACCAGTGAGAACAAATCATAATTCAAATTAACCTTACTGTGTCATGAAATTTTGTTACGTGTCATTATGTTACATTATATAATATCTATAAATCAATTCTCGCAAGGCATTTGCTTAAATGATGGGAGTTTTTTTTGTGTGACAGAGTAAAGCTAGAATCCTCCCTGTGATTAATTTTTCAAATAACGGTGAAGTACGAAGTGGAAAACATGTAATTTTGTAAAATGACAGCATTTTTGGCCCTCGAAACAATTCATTATGTTTTAGAACCAATAGAGATGACTCTTCAACAATATATATAATGTAATTTAATTATAAAAAGGAAGTTGGTTTTGCCTGACAGCCTTTTGGAGGGAAATGTGCCTAAGTGCCCACAAAGCCAGATGTCACACTTTTTCTCCTTCTCCTGGACCAGATCGAGAAATACACAGTCCTTTTTATAATGAGTGTCATTCTGTGTTTCCAGAACCTCAAAGCAATTTGTTTGCAGTTTACCAAGAACATTTCCATGTTTCATAGTTCAAAAATATATCTACAGGCTATTTTGATGTTGTAAAATGCGATGTTTCATCAGAAGGTGTTGCTTTAAAAGGTTTTCAATTGATTGTTTTTAATGTTTCAAAATTAATCAGGCATATTGCTTCTCTGTCATTTCGCTTTTCCAGCAATTGTATTATATATATATTTTATTGTCAAAGTAAAGCTTTCAATAAGATTGTTTTTATGTTTCCAAGCCAACCTTTTTGAAGATGTTGTAGAGGGAAAAAATAGACCAAAACCCAAAACAAAAGAAGAGAAAATGTAATCTTTTAGGGAAAGCTACTAGGTTTTGCAATCATTTGCTTCATTCATACTCGGATACTTCCCCCGTTTTTAAAAGCACAATTACAGAAAAGTGAGTTGGGCCTGATTCACCATCACTTTTCTCTAGTTTTATGTTGAGTAAGTGTTGCTTTTAATGTCATTACAAAGGTATAAAACTAAAATAAGGCAGTAATAATTCTATTTCAACACACATACCAGGTAGTAAAAATGTCTGTAGGGAAAAAGCATCGAATATATTTAGATAAATAGATACTTCAGCTAACCAATACACACAAGTTTATGACTATCCCTGATACATGGCAGACTTCTTATCACTGTCACTGGGAGTTGTGAACGTGTGAATTGAGGGTAGGCTGTGCCTCACAAGAGATTATAGCATCTTTAGCATTTTGGGTTTGCTTCTTTACCTTTCTTGATATTGCTGGAGAAATCATATTTGCAAAACAAGAATGCATAAATAGAATCATGGAACAGTTTGGGTTGGAAAGGACCTGAAAGATCATCTTGTTCCAACCCCCTGCCCTGGGCAGGGACACCTCCCACCAGCCCAGGTTGCGCCAAGCCCCGTCCAGCCTGGCCTTGAACCCCTCCAGGGACGGGGCAGCCACAGCTTCTCTGGGCAACCTGTTCCAGTGCCTCACCACCCTCACAGGAAATAATTTCTTCCTAAAGTCTAACCTAAATCAACCCTCTTTCAGTTTAAAACTGTTACCTCTAGTCCTATTCCTCCACTCCCTGATCAACAGTCTCTCCCCATCCTTCCTGCAGGCCCCCTTTAGGGACTGGAAGGGGCTCTAAGGTCTCCCCGGAGCCTTCTCTTCTCCAGGCTGAACACCCCCAACTCTCTCAGCCTGTCCTCATAGCAGAGGGGCTCCAGCCCTCTGATCACCTTCATGGAGCTCCTCTGGACTCAATCCAACAGGTCCATGTTCTTCTTATCTTGGGTGCTCCAGAGCTGGACACAGTACTCCAGGTGGGATCTCAGGAGAGTGGCGTAGAGGGGCAGAATCACCTCCCTTGACCTGCTGGCCACACTTCTTTTGATGCAGCACAGGATGCAGTTGGCTTTCTGGGCTGCGAGCGCACATTGCTGTGGCTCATGTTGAGCTTCTCATCCACCAGCACCCCCAAGTCCTTCTCCTCAGGGCTGCTCTCAATCCATTCTCCGCCCAGCCTGCATTTGTGCTAAATAGTTTAGTCCTCAGGTCACTCAGTAATTCCTAGCAGCCACATTCATTCCTGGTGCAGCTCCATCTGTTCCCAATGAAATTATGTGCAGTGACTTTTGCCCAAAGTGTTTAAAAGCTTGAGGAGCGATTAATTTTTGTAAATTTTAGAGGCACTACCAAGATGAGAAAGAGAGGGGTTAGTGATGTAAATTGGAAGGCAATGGATAAGAAAAGGGTTTAATTAAGGGTAATGGGAAAACATTAAGGCAAAGGAAATTTGCCAGTAGGTTGTTTTAAAAACATATACATATTCTCAGTGCTCTGATCAATTTAACAGTTCAGTAGTCATCAGAATAATGCTGGAGTCCCACTGTTTGAAGCAATTAAATGCATGTGTTTCAAATAGCAAAAACATAAACTAGAAATAGAAAATGGCTCAGTCTGTTTCATCACCAGGTGCCTCTAGTTTGAAATTTTTCCCAGTGTGATGGCAATGCCTGGCAAAACAGGATAGTGTTGCCAATTAGTTGGATTATTAACTTGTCATCTCTGATGCTCATTTCTTTGGTTTAAAGTTTGGTTACAACTGATCTGACAAAGTGCAGAATGTAATTTCAAGTTCCTTAAACGTAAATTGTTTTTTCCCTTCAATTGCTTGCTTTTCTTCTTCTCTTCAAGCAAACTACAATTAAATATATTACTGAAATAGTGAAGAAAGGAATACAATTTTTTTGGAAGAATAATCATCAACACAAAAAAATGCAGGCTCCTATATTGTATCATTGGGTCAAAAATACTTTCAAATATATATATACGTAAATTTATAGCTGCTTATTTACATCCCTGTCTGTGAGTATTTAATAGCATTGATTTCCCCATTTGGAAAGACTATTAAAGGACAAGCCAGACACACAGGTTTTTGAGAGAAATTATTGAATGGAGTGTTAGAAAGTGAGCAGATTAAAAAGTCTACTTGCAAGAGACAGGCATTCAGAGTTAACGAAGTATGTTCCCTACAATCCATCAGTTGTCACATCGCAGCTATCTGGTGATAAAATCAATATAAATGCTGTCAGATACACAACATTGCTTCACTGGGAACTCTAACCCCAATATGTAATCATACAGGTATTTAAGCCTTGGGCCAAATTGTATACAAAGCTTAATGTGGTTCCGAGCTTGTAAGCTCTGACAAAGGATTTCGTTGTTTTGCAGTTTTGTTTGCTTTCAGCACACCTCTGTTTAATGCATTCATCTTAGCAGTTATCTTCCTGAGGTGGATCGAGGGGCTTTTGTAACCAAGACTTTCCCAACACGCTTCAGTCAAGAGAAATCACTGTTTTAATGAATTTAATCAATTTTAATGCTGATAGAAAAACATTTAAGATTTATGTGTTTTAAGTGATGTTTTTCCCTGTTTATTTTTCACTGCAAAAAGTCGTACACTGAGCGTATTTTTCTATCCTCTCCTTTTTAAAACTGTGATTTTGTGCAGACGGGTGACTCTGACTCGATTCATGTAAGAAAAAAAAACCAAAAACAAATCCAAAAAGTATACATAAGCTGAACATGAATTTAAACTGAAATCAGATTAAACTGGAATATAGCATCTTTAGATAGAGAAAAACAGTTCTTATTTGAATATGTGCTCTTTGCTGATTTGAGAACGGCATTCCTTGCAAAGTGCATTACAGTGCACAAAGCTGATTATTATAGATGACAGTGGCATTAAAAAAAAGAGGTTCATGTCCTTATTCTTGGGCTTTTGCTTTCCTAACCTGATCCCTGGTTGCTCCGACAATTTCTCTGTATTCCTCCCGGTCTGCCTGTCCTTGCTTCCACTCTCTGTGGGCTTCTTTTTTCTGTTTGAGTGTGTGCAGGGGCGCCTTGTTCATCCATGCAGGCCTCCTGGTGTTTTTGTCTGACTTCCTCTTTGTCTCCACACAGGAGCCTCAATCCATGTCTTTTTCATGGCTTGTCCTTGGCCCAAATCAAGCAGTAGTGAAAAACTTGCCAGTATATCCAATAAATCTCAAAAATAACATCATTCCACATGGACATTTCAGAGTATCTGTTCTGCCCTGGCAGGTCAGCTCATTTTATGAGTCACCTGCCACAATTTATTTCATCTCGGGGAAGCCAGAAACAACAGATATGGCAGGAACCTGCTTCAAATGTCAATCTCATTAGGCTTTAAAACAAATTACCTTAAATCGAAGTTAAATATTCTTAGCAGAAAGCATGTAAATGTTGTGTTTGTTGCAAGTCGTGCACTAGTATCCACTCACAACAGTGAAATAAGTAAATAAAGGAGGATGATTTTTATTTCCTATTTTTTTAGCACTTGCATTTGAATTGTGTTGTTCTCTGTTCTCTTTTGTGGCTATTTGGGGTATGATCTTAGAGGAAAAAGAAAGAAAAAAAAGTAACCCAGTCAACTCCTTGCATTTTTTATCCTGTATTTGATACAGTACCATCATCACGGCACATAATTTTACCTATATGAAGGTAACAATTACATAATTTTTCATTCTACCTTCTGATTTTCTTATTGCAATATTGGTAGGGACAATTTCTGAGCTGTTTTGGAATATTTTATTTCACAAAATGTAACCTACTCTTACTGTCTAATCCTTCCAATAGCTTTGTACTGTACTGCTCTGATCTGTCTTGGTCTTGCCAGCCAAGTGAGCTAGACGATGCCCAAAGGAACAGCCCCAAAAAAGGTTTATATTCTTCACCTGCCAAGTTAATGAAATACAATGTAATGTCAATTAAAACGAAGAGTCAGAGGCCCAGCCTAGCTGCAAATACTGGCTACAGGTTGATTATCTCGGGGATTCTTGAATCTATAAGTAACAGAGGGAGCAAATCAGTAAAAATTCCAACTAGACTGTGAAAAGCAGCCAGAAAAGTAGTTTTTTTGTGGATGGAAATTGAAGTTCCTGAAGCTCAGTCGTGCTGTCAGATGTTTAACTTCCTAGTGTGAGAGGAAGTCATTTAGCCGGGAGGGAATTAACAAAGAAATGCTTTCATAATTGAAGTTTTAAATTGTTTCTCTTGTCGTTGAATTATAATCATGCATGGAACCGACAGAGGGAAATAAGTTCAGAACATGAGGAAGCATAAGCACGTTGATTAGCATATTTTCCCTAAGGTATAGATCCAGCAAGAGAAATACAGTGGGTTTTAAACATCAGAGATAGAATTGCTGGGCATGAAAAGAAAAAAGATATGAAGTATGAAAGTTCTTTAAGCCAAAAACATTTGACATCTTTATACTTACATAAATAGTTTCACTTTTTCTAAATGTGCTTTTCTAAGTATTGTTTGTTTGTCATAAAAGACACAAATTGAAGTTGCCCACAAATGCTTCTTAATTTAGTCGGTTTATAACGTTATGCTGCTAATAGACTAAAATTCAGTATCCTTTGCTTTTTTGCCTTTTTTTTTTTTTTTTTTTTTGCGGGGGAGGGAGGGCAAAGGAAACATTGCAATGAAGAATTGAGGAATGAAAATCAGCGGAGATGAGGATGTCTATGCACATCACACTTCTGATCACCTGATGTACCAGTGTCACTTGTCGCCCTGTGCTAATGCTGTTTACAAGCACTGGAAGCATTCTTATTAGGTGAAAGAATAAAGTAGCACTTTCCATTCAACCTCCACGTGTTTCAGAAAAAAATGAATACTCTGCTGATAGTACTGTCTTTTGTGTTTCTGGGTGGATGAGCTGGCCTTATGGGATCAATGATACAAAGATTAGGCCCAAACATCACTGCAAAATTACCTTCTTTCATCAAGATGAAAGCTTCCCTTAGAAACTTTCTGGAAGGCTGCTGAACAGCAGGTAGTTGACATTTCCACACGTGGGTTATGCGTAAAGCCTGAAAAGGATATCCATTGACAACAGGATTCGTATTTATTCTTGTTTTTAAGATGTGGGTATCAGCTGAAGTACCTCTTGTGGCTTTTCCATCAGTAACTGCTGTGGAAATAAATACCACCACAGGCCTGCCCTGCTTCGTGGCTTATAGATCGTAGGTCTGGAGGTGCTCCCGTTGTTTATAAGAAGGTTTATAAGAAACCTTTATACAGGAGTATTATAGCAATTTAACATTAGGATAACATTTTGAACAGCTGTGCATTTTCATATCTTAAAAGCATTCAGAATTATCGCCTACTTCTTCCAATGATTAGCTTAAACGGCAGTCTTACTTATTTTTTATTAAACAAAATAAAGTTTGTTTTGATGTCATAATAATTTTTGGTGCGCTCAGCTCTTCCATCTCTTTCTTTTTTTCCCACAAAGGGGAAGAACGAAGGACTAAGCAGAAACAGAGCGAGAGAGTCAAGGGTCTCTTTCCCCACCATTTAGCATAAAATGCATTGATTCTTTTTTTTCTTTTAAAATTTCAAGACATATTTCAACAAGACATTTCTTCAGTAACATAAGCACGAAAAACTTAATCTCATTTATGTTTTAAATTTGCAGTAATTTATGTTTAAATTTGCAGTAAAGGAAAGATTCTTTTAATGGTATGTTTTATAGAAAGATGGTCAGCAAGACAGAAAGGATCACTGTTCAGATGGACAGACTGAGTTTCTGTAGGTATTGTAGGGAATGTACCTCTCAAATAGTCCAAAACTATCGCTCTAAAGAAGGCTGTCATTTTCCTGGAAAACAAAGAATTAATGCTTGAATATAGTCTTCTGAGTCTTTTTAGCGAGGGGCATTGAGTCGGGAGACCCGTGAGTGTGTGTGAGCTTGTGAACCCTGAGAGTTTGGGGGGGTGCGGTTGTGCTAGTGACCCCCTGCCTGTGCCCCAGAGGAGGACGGGACGTGGCTGTCAGTGCTGGTGTGTGATCTGAGTCCTGTGGCTGGGCTATACTGGGCAGTACTGGTCTATACTGGGGTCCAAGAGGAGTCCTGGGCCTGAGTGGGTGGAGGAGGTGGCTGATCTTAACACCCCTTAATAATGTATATAGAGAGAAAAGTGTCAAGAAAGAAAATGCTGCTTTGTGTATCCATGTCAGCATGCCAAGCCCAAATTAGATGTATGTGGAGAAGGATTTGTGGCCTCCATGTAAGTTGCTGACACAGTCCCAAAGAGCTTCACTCTGGCTCAAGGGGCCATGAGTTTGAGGTGCCACCTCGGTGCGTGCTGAAGGCTTCTCCCAGTCAACGCAGTCTGACGGCTGCATAGACCCTTTGTGTGTTTTTTCTGTTTAATCGAGTGCTAAGCAGTCTGATTACAAGGTAACCATGTTAGCCTAAACCTAGCAGTTGTACTTTTTCCCCCAGTGAAGAATGTTTTCTTGCTGAATTTTAAGTATCGTGAGCTGTGTGGTTTCTGAACATTTTGTGCGTGACATTCAAAGCAAAGCTGCTCCCTTTTTTCCCCTTTCGGTGCTATGCTAATTAAATATTTTTTTTACCCTTCGTGTTTATAGATGCCAAAACTTGGATCTATTGGCCTCTAATTCCATCAGGTTTTGGTTTAAATTGCCATTTTAAATGAGTCAGAGTAGGCCTTTGGGTTATGTGTTTGAACAACACTGGTTGCACACTTTTTGCGTGTCACCAAGGCAGACGTGGACAGAAACCATAGCTGCTGCTCTACTACCACACGGCACTTCCGCTTTGACCTGTAGTGGCCACATCTGCTTACGGAAACCTTCACTTTTTGCACTGAATTCCAAAAAGAAGCCATGTCTTACCTCACACCCAGCTTCCCGATTTCTCTTCTCCTCCAGGTCTGCTGCTGAAGAGGAACATCACCCCCATGGCCACTTGTCCATCTGACCGCAAGGGGAAGGTTATGGATACACACTGTAAGTTCCAGCTGAATTTAGCTAAATGGGATATTTTTGTCTTTTTACCCTAGAAAAGAAGTATGCAGGCAACTAAAAAATAATACAGTTCAAATCTGTTTGCAAAATCTCAATCAGTGTCACTGTCATGGAAAAGCTTTATGTTTTTTATGTACTTTAGTGTGAAACATTCACTGTCACTGTTGCAGTTTGCAATTACAGTGAAGTGAGGCAGAAAATAGGAGCTCAGGAACGTATTAGAGTAATGAAGTTTGAACTATTATTTGAAAGGTTGTTATTTTAATAAATATTTAGTCGTCTTAGCTGTGTGGGATTCTAATTGATCTTTAACTATTATTGTTCCTGGATATTTCTCATCAACTCCTAATTGCTGTTTTAAGGCAATGGGGGAACAGAGGCAATATTGCCCCCAGGGCAGTAAGGGGAACAGAGAGGATAATGTGCAGTGGTTGTGGGAGATTGTTACACTACACTATTCAAACGCACGTAATAAAGTATTTTTAACAGCTGTCTGCCAGAAAGGAAAAACTGGAGTTCATATCAGCTACCGTAATTTCTTTCTCAGAGGTCAATGGTCATATGCCAATAAACCATCACTGACAATCTAGGGTTTATATCCAGGTTAGAGGAATGTAGATTGTTAAAAGCTTTTCACATTAGTTGTGTGAAAACACTTCGTATTACTGAAATAAAGCTTTCTGGTTGGTTATTGGGAATTCTTTTTAGGATTCACGGAAACTCATGGGATGTTTAGAAAAAAAAATCTTTATGATCCATCTATATTCTTTTAATAGATAAGCCTCAGATGGTTTTAGTAGTGATGCAGAGGTATTTAGTTAGCTTTGATATTGTGTTACACTTATACTCTCCCAATTAGCACTAGAGAATTGATCTATTAATATATTGTGTTCTACTGGTTTCCACACAACATGATTTATATCATTAATTTTAGTAATTTTCCTTAATAATTAATAGAATGGTCGTATCACATTTACCTCAAGTATTGCTACACAATGATATTTGTTAGAGGATGACACTTATTACCACGTTGGTGACAGCTAGGTATTGAAATATGTTTAAGGATTTAAACCATAATTAATACTTTGCTAATGTATTCTAGGCTTCATGTTTTGATAGACAGAGATGCTAGCTTTGGAAATAAGAACTGATTGAAGTGCTTTTAGGAACAGGTGTTCATTCCCATTTTTATACTGATGCAACAGAAATTTCAAATGCGTTCCTTGTGAAAAGCCTGTAAAATTAAGTATTGTTTTCTGAATATAGGTTAGGCAATTGGCCATCATGTTCCTAGGTCAGGAGCAAACAACCTGTTTGCATTTTCATATTTGCTGAAAGATAAGATCTGCTCTTTAATTTCTTTTTAAATGCTTATCTGTGTCTGAGAGGAAATGTGCATTTGCATGTGATCCTTTTGTGACTTTGTTCAATATTTGTCAGCATTATAACTGCATGTAAATTACTATTGCCTGATTAGTACACCTCAGTGTTGGCTGTACAATTTGCACATACAAACATGCACGCATGTGAGTTTTGATACAAGATTCCTTTTCAAAATTAATGAAGGTCATCTGGAATGATAGGACCTACAACTTTGTAAGAGAAAAATTTCTTTATAGCTACATGGTCAAGGGTGTAGGATCTTCAAGATGCGATGTACGCTCACCTGCTGATCATAAACCATTATTTGTTCCATGAATAGTACACTTTCACTCTTAAAAAACAAAATAATGGGTAACTCTGAAAGGCAAATCTAGTGGGAACACCTGACTGTCCTTCCTAGCAACTCTTTTTGTGTCTAACTTTGTCCTGGAGTTAGCTAGAGTGAAATGTGTTGTAAACAGAAATTATTTTTTTTTTAATTTTATTTTTGTGCTTGAATAGAAATGTAAAGCGCATTAACATGTCAGTGGGACTGCGATCCCAGCCGAAACCGGCACAAACTGACACCTCTTTGCCTTAAAGGACTCAGGATAAAAGGTCTCATTAATGTTAGTAGGAGTGGTTATGATGTCTCAGCACTGACTTCCGACTTCGCTGGCATTACACAGCATTTGGTAAGATTCAGCTTGAAGCTTTGATGTGTCTCCTAAAATTCCCAAATGTTAATGCTCCTTAGCATGAATTTGGCACCAGGGGAGTGGTCAGCCCCGAGCCTCATGCTGGATGTGAACATCTCTGCATGATTGGACTCGCCCATCATGCTTTTAAGCACTGACAGTACAGATATCAACAAATAAAATAATCTACCATTTAACACACACGAGAGTCATACACTTCTTTTCACAAAGGAATTTTTTTTTCCATCTTGCATCTCTACATTTACTAATAGGATTTCTTAAATCAATCTTGATTTCTATACTGTCTCCCTGAGAGTGCGTTGTAGTGTTTTAATTCACGGAGGCGGTTTCAAATTCATAGCTATGGTTTCAAGGAGGGCGAGCTCAGACTGCTGTAAGGCTCTACTGATCTGCAGTCACATCCATTGACCCATTAGATTTTGGTTAAATCCAGTTTGCTTTGGAATTGCTTATTAAAGATGGTCAATATCTATAGCTTAATTTAGTCCATCATTATAGTTGTGATGAGGGTGGTGGTTACAGAACAGGCTAATTATAAAAACATGCTGAATAACTGGCTAATTAAAGTCACTACACTTTTTGATGTTTTTCTTAATTGGTCCTGGGGGAAATGGGGAGGATGTTGAATTACCATGCTGATTAGAAATACGATAGCTGCTGCAGTTTGGATTTTATTTTGGAGATAAAGATAGTGCCAGCTGGAGAGTTATCAGAGGGTAGGAGCAATGATCCCATCGTATGACCACTTTTAATAAGCAATTATCAAGGCACATTCATTTTTTCCCCCGATTCAGCGAGCTAATAATGGACTTCCTCCTAAGAAGTCAGAATTTTACATCTCTCATGAGTTACTTGGGTGAGTAGTGTAAGAGGTGCCTGGAAGAAGGTAGACTGAGGAGTGCATTAAAGAAGCAGGAAATAGAAAAGGACATCGGCAGTTGATAACTTTAAATATTTTCCCAATAAAAAAGCAAAATCAAACCCTAGGTATTGAGGGAGTACAATTTTTTATTCATTTCCATCTACTGTAACATTATCGTGCATCAGGAGGCACCCCAAGCTGCAAAGAAACCTTGTCATTTTAGTAAAAGTTGTGTTGTTGGAGATATTGTGCAGTTTTTTGTTAGAAAAAGAGCACGTCCCTGTATTTTGCATTGAATGCTGGTACTCTGTGAGACACCGATTGATCAAGAATATGGAAGCCATCTTTATTTTGTAGCAGTGTGGAAAGCAAAGCTGTCTGGAATGGTAACAGCTATTTGGCAGGAGGAAGAAAGGAATGAGTTTGATTTTCCTGGTCAGATCCACACTGGAGTTGTGTGTGTGTGTCTGCATGTAATGAGAAGGCATCGAGGAGAGTGACTGAAAGTGCCAACTGAGAATGGTAAAGAGCTATATGCATTCTTGTAAGTGGGAGAGGAATCATGAGATGCATCTGGTCTGGAACATTTAGAAAGTTGTAACCGAAAGGAAAATGAACTCAACACTAAAATCAGTGTGCTAATTAGATCTGAGCTTTATTCTGGGATTTCACGTATTCTTTGTTATATGCAACTTAAAAAAAACCCCATGCAATCAGGAGAGCTTAGCCCATTCTTGCTACTGTGTAGAGGAATAATCATTCTGAGAATAAGCCTGTGTTGAAACTGGTGCAAATCAACTGACAGAAATCTTAATTTAATCTTTTTCGTCTATATACGTGTACACACCTACTTGTAGATATGTTATCTTAATGAAGTTTTATTGAAGAAGTTAAAATATCCTGGAAAAATGCATATATGAAACCGTCAGTTTCTCATTTTGAAAGAAGTGTATTTATTATATTTGTTATTTACTTAAATGAATATCCACACTGCCTTTACAAACCAAATAGAGCCACTTTAGGCTGCTGAAGTAGCTACAGCGTGTAATAGTTCATCCAAAATCTTGTGGAAGGATTTATTACCACGTATACGTCATCTAATTTTGTTGTTTCTGCAACTTAATATTCGACTGTACAACTTAGCTGATTTCAGTGTAATGCGTTTTGACAGCTTTTGCTATAGCTGAACTAGCAAATATGGAAGCAGCTCACCGAGAAGAGAGGGGGACACACTGTAGGCTCCCTCCGACCCCGCGATCTCACAGGAATGATTTTAGGTGCTTCAGCTATGTGGACATCTCCCCACAATATGGACATAGCCAGTGCCTATTTAGACACCTGGAAAGATGTCTCACCGAACAGGAAAAAAAAAATCAAGTCTTGAGATTTAGCTTTGGCAGCTGGGATAGAGGGTGGGAGAGCAATACAACAAGTACCGGTCACGTATCATGTAATGATAAAGGGTGGAGCCGCAATCTGTATTTTGTGACTTCCCTCTTAACTGAAATCATTGCAATATAGGAAAGAGCTTTCTAAACACGTCCACTTTGCTTGCACATTTTAAATTTTTGTCAATAATTATTTCTTCTGCGAGCTCCCCTTGCACTGCCGTGAAGTTTAGCATTTCCACTGTGGTTTAAGCGTATGCTGTAAAGCACAATCTCCTGTGATCTCCTGGCTTCAGCTTATCCTCCCAAGATTTGTACTAAAAGAGAATTGCTGATTCCTATTCCTGCCATTTGGATTTTATAGAAATCTGCTGTGTCTCAAAAAAGGAATCTCCCATCATGAAGTTTCTCTCAAAATGAAGTCTTATCATGTTCTTCTGTGGTAGCTGCAGTCATGGCCAACACCCCGGGGAGGAAACAGGAAGATTCAGACTAAGCAAGTCAAATGACTCCTCAGAAAACCTACTTAGCATTCTTCTGCAGACCAGGTAGAGAGGACTTAAAACATGCCTTCCTCATGAGTTAAATATATATTATGAAAGAGGTATTTCTTGTGGAATAGCCCACAAAGGGTTAATTTAGGTCTTGCTGAAAGTTATTTTGAATTTGTATCAGTTAAATCATAGCTTTAGGGATTGATGTTAAGGACTCCCAGCCTTTCTGATCAGCAGCTAATGAAAGGGTGGTGGACTTGAGTTATTGGATCATCAGCTGCTTTTTTTCCTTAGCAGACAAACAATATTCAACCTTCTGTGTACAGAAAATCCAGTATTAATGAAAAGCCTCTAGAGTACATAGGACATCATTGATGAATTTTTATTTTTTTTTATGACTGTATTTCAGAAAACTGGATTGGAAATGCTTTGATTTAATTTTGAACTAATTGAAAAAGCTTATTTTCTTAGATGAAAAAATCCAAAACATAGCCTTAATTGCATGCATATTTGCTCAGAACTACACTTTCTAACATGAGCAACTAAGATTAGAATTCAATGGTGCTCGATTTGCAATTTAATATCCGACCTTTAGGAATCCTGACAGTTTGCTTCAGGGAATAAAATAACAGTTGCCACTTTAAGAGATAAAATTTTCTACTATTATCATCACAACATTTATGCAGCTGTGACTAAAAGTGTCAGAATAACTCTTTACTGAAATAAATGGCATGGTCAACAACCTTCCGATAGCTGATTAAAAACTTCATATCAAGTAATTTCAGTGACCAAGCAGAAGGTAACATGGCAGCCTGCAATAAATATAGGACCCCCATGGAATTGGTCAAGCAAATGTCAGTGGACTTTCTGCTCCTCCGAAAGTTCCTTCAGCATAATTTAATGAAGAAAAAGATACTGCCTTCCAGATGTTCAACCAGCACAAAACATACTGCCTTAATGTCAAATATAGGCATTTGTCTGATGGTGAAGATAATGGCGCTATCTATAAAGCAGTTTTCCATTACATTTTCTTACATTACTATTCATTTTCAGACCCTACTGTTGTGATGATTGCCCTACAGTTTTTTACAGTGAATGGCCTGTAAGGAAGACAACAATGGATGGAGAAAGAAGGAAAGGTGTACTGGAAAAACACAACCTAGCCATGTGAATAGCAATGTTAGGAGGTAGAAAGAAAGCACATTTTGTTGGGGATCATCAGTGAAGTTGCGACACAAAAAGTGTAAACGAATCTGCATTAGTCATTAATGCTACTACTACTAAAAATAATCAGGAATTGACTTCAAATTGAGTAGGTATTGTGGCAAAAGAGGAATTCTGAAAACACTACTCCGAGATGAGTGATCCGACTCTGCTTCTGCAGGACACCCGTCATTCCGCAATCCACTCTTAACAATGACAGCTAACGTTGTTAGAGTGCAGAATCATTTATGAAACCCAGAGTTAGGATGGATTCAAAACATACACATACCATCAGGAGTGAGACAATTCCTCCTTAGGAATTAGGGACTTGAGTGAACTTGTATTTGTAGGCATTGAATTATTAGGAAGCAGGTTTGTTAACGAAACCCATCTCCAGTTCTGTGATGAAATAGAACAGTAAATTGCATAAGCTTCACCAACAAGAACTTCAATTGAAGTTACAGAAGCTGTTGCAATAGCTGGCAGATGCTGCTCATGCCTGAGATATCAAAGGACAAATGCATCCCAGCAGCACAATTTGCATAGGCATCATCTCTCACTGGTTTCGTGAGCCTTTTTTAAGAGAAAGGTACCCATCAGCAGGACCCATTTCTCCATCAGTAAGACCAGACGAAAGAAAATAAATAGTTGTCTACCTTCTATCGCTTCAGGGTGAGAAAGACCCAAATGTTCTGTTTTCACAAAGGGTGCAGCAATGTCAGCAGCAATGGTAAATTATTTCAAGATTAAGCCGTAATTTTTCTTTTTAATGGCCTATGAAGAAGAGTTCCTTTTCTCTTTTTCCTCTACAATTTCACATGCTTTATTAAATGTTGCAAATTGGAGTTTGCCTTGTTGTTTTAAGGTTGTTTGCAAATGTATTCCTTCTCTCCCAGGCTCGCTCAGGCAGGGGCAATTTTCTGCCCATATTACAATTCCCACACTCCCATAGGGAGCAAAGAACCGTTTGTCAAAAGCCTGCAAAAGGAGACAAATGATCTGTGCTCTAGTCTAATAACCTTCCTGAAGAAGACAAATGTGTGAATTGCAAAAGTTTCACCTGCAAAATCCCCACTGATATACTAATTAAGAACTAGATCTCTTCAACCACTGCAAAAAAAAAAAAAAA
>VYZM01007050.1:808671-841981 GCA_013398915.1 Dromas ardeola
AAAGAAGAAAAAACTGGGCCACTGAGAAAGACAGGGGGAAAAGAAAATAATGGCTGAGAAGTGCCTCAAAATTGTCTCAGAATCCTTTGCTGAGGTAGGATTACACACAAGCACAGTGCATTTTAAACCAGATTCTTCAGGATTTTTTGATATTTGGAGGATCTGTAAACTGCATATAGTTTTCCATATGTAATCTCTCTGTCTCTGCCCTGTTTTCCTGTCTTACAGCTCTTACTTGGTAAACAAGACTCTCCACGTGATTTTTTTTCTTTTTTTTTGCTGGCCTCCCCTGTCTCGAAGTTTTCTTTCCAGGTAGGAAGGGTTGCATGTAAAAAGTTATTCATACCTAGTGCACTTTAAACTGCTAAAATTTCACCATAGTAGCTGCCACCTTTTATCCTGTGTACCTCACCCCAAACCATTGAAGTCACAACAGTAACCTGTGATTTATGTGGCTAATCATCAACAACCCAGTTCAAAATATGAAAGATAACAGATGAAACTGGTAGTTTTTCTACTTTACCACGTAACTCTACACTACACTTTTAAAGAACAATTTTCACATTAGCATCAACTTTGGGTTCTAAAAAAAATTATAAACAAACTGCTGTGTACCAGAAGTTTCCATTATATTTTTCCCAGATGCTGAGTTTTATTCTAATTCCAATAATTCTGAAACACTTAAAAGTAAATCATTAATTTCCTTAATGCTTTTGAAAATGACTTCTTTACTGGCAGTAAACTCTTCATGAAAATGCTACATGTAACACGTGAATACCACAATCTTGTTAAATGAGACTCTAATAATCTTTATCTTGAGCAACGCTACCTTCTGATTTTCAAAGACTTAATGGTGTTGAATTTTATTTATTTTTTTTAATTCTAAGTACCTCATCCTTCCTCTTCCTTATCTGTAAAATGTGTGGGGGTATCAATGTATTTCAAAGGTTTGTGGGGAGAATAATCTCAAGATTATGAGTTGTTCAAATCCTACAGCAATGCAGACCTTACCATGACCTAGCATAATGGATCAAATAAGCAATTGTTTTCCCATAATAATTCCATTTATTTTAATAACTAAGTTGTTGCTTGAGTCTTCCTATAGAGAGAAGAGAAATGGACACAAAAAAAATTGTCCACAAGTGCAATCAATTTGTCATAAGGGAGCTCTCTGGAAATTTTCATATTGAGAGATTACCTGAGTGGAATAAATATCCAAGGAGCTTAATACAATCTTGTACAAGACAGCACTCACTTTGACTCCAAGCAGGCAAAATGTTATTCGTAGCGATACCAGTAAATTCTTCTAGTACATTAGCTCCCAGAAGGTTTTTTACAGTATCGAGACTTCTCCTTGTCTGTACAAACACACCGCCACTCACCCTGGATGCTTACGGTAACAGCTGAAAAACATCACCATTACACGAAGTGCTTTCCCCTTATGTGATACAACTATTCTTTTTTATTCCTATTATGAGTATGATAAAAGGCCTCAGTCAGGACGCATTAGCGTGGTAGAAAGGCATGATATTATAGCTCACGCAGTTGCAGTTTTTCTCAGGCGAATAAGCAAAATCGTATTTTGTTGTAGCAGCGTAGTTAGCTCTATGGCTGGGGGAGGTAAAAAAAAGGTGCTGGAGTCTGCGAGTGAGTCATTAGCGCTCCTTATGCGCCATCTGTCTATTATCAGTAACAGCAGAAAAGAAAAGGCTGAGCAAGTAAGAAAAAAGAAATACATTATTTGTGTTGGAACGCTTAATTCCCCGTCTTCCCTGGCTTATAGAAAAGAGGCAGTCTGCGCTTTCCCACTCCACTGACAGTCTGCTTAACATTTAAGCCGTTGTCTAATGAGCTTGAGTCTTGAGCTGGCATACCTGACCTCAGAGGGGCCCTTAGCCTCAGTTAAGACAACAAGGGCAACAAGCGATAGGACACAAGGGCAGCAAGGGCATCGAACCAACACATGCTGGTGGCAATAAAGGCCTGGCACCAGGATGACATGATGGCTGGCTAAAACCAACAGACAACAGAAACTCATGAAGTGCTACAAAGGCATGGTTCTGTAAGGGATAAATTGCACATTGAAGCAGACAGGCAGCAGAATGCTCCTTTAACCGTCAGAGTAACCAATGCTGTTGGACAGTTTCTGTCCAGGCTCATGGTATAAATAGATTTATTTTGGGTCTGTAACAGTGTGAGTTTTTCTTTCCTTCCAATCAAACTTGAGATGCTGTAGGATACAGCCACAGATTCCTGGTGGAACGTGGACAGTACCTGGCCTCTTCTTGCTGTTTCAGATCCGCTTGAGAACTTGAATGCAAT
Source organism: Dromas ardeola (assembly GCA_013398915.1). Classification (NCBI taxonomy): domain Eukaryota; kingdom Metazoa; phylum Chordata; class Aves; order Charadriiformes; family Dromadidae; genus Dromas; species Dromas ardeola. Next base: position 810,994 of record VYZM01007050.1, read on the forward strand.
TCAGAGGGAGCCTAAATGCAAGGAACGTTTCCTTAATGATTATATGTTAGATTGTGTCTAGATTATTGTCTAGACACTTCACTACAAGAATGTCTTGCCGTGCAAACAGTCCAGTTTTAAACTAGAATTAGGCTGAATTAAATGTCTACCATGTGGAAACTAATATGCAGGAAAGATACTATTTTAAGGATATCAGGAAAAAAGAGTACTCATCATTATAAGCCTACGTAACTAAGTTTTCCTTGTGGCGTCCCCATATAGCAGTCACAAAAGTAGATAAAAGTTCTTCATCTCTCCCCACTTGCCCCTGGCTTCATCGCTGCGTGGTTGTACCAGGGCACCTCAATAGGTACACGCGTAGGTGATATATTCGCACAGAGAGTGTGTCTGGCCGGGCAGTTCGCTATCTGTATCTGTATCTGCTGCAGCAAGAAAGAGCCTGCACGACATACCTGCTTTAGGGCACTGTCGGAGGCTGCTGAAAGTTCATTGCCACCTGCTGTTGGTGGGACACTCCAGTCAGGATGCCTGCCCTTGGAGAAGCAGTGGAGCCCGTGTGTAATTACTCCTGGGAGCGTGCTGGAAGCATCAGCCCATTTACTCACTGCACCAGTGCTTCCTATAAATATATTTATAACCCTGGCATGCCTGCCTTACCGTAATCTCAAGGGTTTGTCTGGTTCAGAGAGAGCCATAATGGGAACTGTAAACTTTTATGCTTGCCCTCTCTAGAAATTGTGTTGAAACTTTTATAGCAGAGATTTTTCACCTTTTGCTTGTTTCTCCTGAAATCTTATTCACAAAGCAGTTCTATAAAGAATTTTAAATAGTGTGAGGTGTACCCAACCAGGTTTATTGGCTTGTTGTCTAGACACTTCACTACAAGAGCTCCGTTGTCACGGTCTGAGTGCTATGTTCACTATAATAACATTGATGACTATTTTTTGCTTATCCTAATTACGGTTGTGTTGAAGACAGTAGAATACTGCTTAAGCAAATCCTGTCTTTATGCAAAGATGTCATACTTTCTTTATAAATGTGCCAAAGAAAGAAGAATGGGAGAGACAAAACAGAGGCACTTTAGAGGTGTTGACGTTATTAATATTTTGTCAGGCTTGCGCCTGGTTTTAGTAACTGGAGCAATTATTATTGTCATGCAGAACTTCTCTGGCTGACTTCCCAAAACTACTGCTGAAAAGTTAAAATATTTCATGAACATTGAAAAAGTGTATGTAAAATGTGCTTCACACTGTGTAAGAAGAGCTGAGATGCACAGTTAATAGACAGCTTGCACAACCTTCTGTGACCTTACTGACGAAAATACCTTGAGAAATGTTCATAATTGTCCATTTGTCAAGAGTTATCAAGTGATATCTAACTATAGTCTTCCACAGTCTTACACAGTAGATGCACTTGTGTAATCGTTTTTGGTAAGGGACACTGTTTAAGACCACCACAAGGGCTATTTCACCTTTGCAGCAGTTCTCAAGGGAATGCATCATTAATATTTATAAAGTCTATGCAAATTCTCACTTGACAACCAAGGCCATTTACACAGATATAATATCATGGTCCTGCAATAGAAAAGGAAACTATTTCCTACATCCCTCATTAAATTCTTGAAGCTGGCTTCTCTTCTACTGCCTTTTGCTCCCTGAAGACCCCTGAGCAAACCAAAGTGGCTGGGAATTGTTCAGGCTCTCTTTGCAGTTACAGAGGCTATGTCATCCAAGTAGCGAGCCACATGGCCGTGTGACTCCAGTGACCATAACCAACTGTCATGCATAGCCCACAGGATGAAATTTGTTCACACACGCAGTTGATGAATATACCTGTCACTGTAATAAATAGTTGAGCCAAGACCTAGTGGGAAAGCAGGAGGAAATACATGGTCTTTATTCCAACCCCTAAACAGAGTTATTGGCTCTTTAAATTCAGCAGTTTAGCCAAGCAGTAAACCAAAGAGAAAAATAAAACGTACAGCCTTATTAAATTCTACTTAAAGCTACCTGATACCAAACTAAACGTGAAAATAGTGCCTATCGTGTTTTTTCCTTTAACACGGACGGGAAACACTTCCTTATCTTGTATGCACCCATGCAAAGGCAATCAGAACAACAGCCTCTCCGAGGTGGGATCACTCAGATTCTGAGATCTCAGGAAAGAAAAGGAGTGATGTGGGAAGACAAAGCTTGTACCGCGTCTTGCCCCTTTCTGCCTTGGTTCAGTGGAGACAGGAATGTGAACCGTCATTATAAATGGGTCATAGCATCTATTAACCAAACCAGGAGACATGAGTCTTTAGGTTTTGTTTTTTTTTNCAGCATACCTCTTCTCTCTGGTAAATCACATAATCTGGCACAGAGACTTAGAGTCTCTGTGACATGCTCCATTTGGGCTTTCTCCCCTGCCAAGGCATATAACAAGAGAATGAAATGTTCCCTTTCTGCCCTGCTGAAATCATGCTCTCCAGCCTGTTATGAATTAGATTCACAGTCTGAGTATCTCCCTCTGTGATCAGCTTTCATTACTAATAACCAGCTCATTCTGCCTTGCAAGTCAGAAGCAAGAGCTTCTGACTCGGTTCAGACATTTCAAACAGAGAAGCACACAAAGACTTCTAATTAGTGCCTAAATATTCTACCGTGCCCTAGCTAGAAATTAGTGTAAATGCAGGCTGCAGAGGCTGTTAAAAACCCAGTCAAAGACACCGACTGATCTGGTCAGTGACCGGGTGGTTTTTTGCTGCCACAACACGGGCGTGAGTGGGTGCCATTTGTAGCTTTTCCCCATTTTAGCGTATGATGTTGCCTAAAACTCAAGTTTCTCAAAATTGTGCTTCAGTCCAGGTTACTGTTTATCAGCTCCTGGGTTGATTTTTCTTTTCTGTTGCTCCCTGACCTTACCTTTGCCTTCGGTATTGATGTCAATATCCTTGTCCTGCCGTTCCCTGTGCCATGTTCTGAGTTGCCCTTCATTTTTTTCCAGAATCAATTTGTCGTACTGTTTCTCAATCCTTACCTCTGCTAAGGAAGTTTAAATACTCCTCCTCCTCTACTCCTGCACACCCAAAATATTTTTAAAGCAGGAAAAGCTGTGGAAAGATGCTATATTTCAAATGGAGCAAGTAGCAGATGCCTATATATATGTAAAAATGATACTCTTGTATTTGCTTTTATGCGTGGCTGGTCATTTCAGAGCGAAGGTTGCTCAAAAAGGACAACGAAAGCTTCTCTGTCTGCAGTATACCATTCACTAGTTTGTGTATCTTCATCAATAAGCACTTTCATGCACAACTTCCCTAAATTAAATAGGTCATATTGCGTAGTGATTTATAACCTGGAGAAACATTTGATTTCAAAGGGACAGCACAGGGTATAAATCAAAGAATGAATTTGACCCACCAATCTCCCTCAAAAGATAGACTTTCAGAGCTCCTGTTCTTTATTTCTGATACGTTCTTTTCAAGATGGAGAGATAAAACTGAGCACATGGTTCAAGGTGAGCTCACACACTGATTTACAGAATGGCCTTACCGCGTTTTCAAAAGTATTCTCTATTCTCTCCTTAGCACATTGTAACGTCTTGTTTGGTTTTTAATCATTACTGAACACCGGGCAAAGATTTTCACCGAGCTGTTCACAATGATAGCCAGGACGTTTTTCCCTGAGTACTTACAGTTAATTTAGATCCCATCAATGTATCAATTGTTCCTTCCAGCGTGCCTTACCTTGCAGCTGTCACAATGAATTTCATTCCCTATTGTGCTGCTGAGATACCACTCTTTGTTAAGATCTTCTGCCCTTTGTAGATTAACCTACTCTCGATAGTTTTGAGAAAATAGTTTCATGGAAAATTTGCCAGTTCACAGCTCTCATCTTTCCAGACCAGGTACAAACGTTCAAAAAAACCCTGCAATCTCCAGTACAGGATGGAGCACTGAAGCTGAAAATGGCACAAATACACATACCTGGTGGGTCAGTACAGCTTTACTTAATACTAGGTCCCTGAAACCCAGGCAAAAAGCAGCATACTTCTGATGGATTCCTCAGTACAGCGATAACAGGTTAACATTTGGCTTCCTCGTTAGGTTAGAAGTATTAAGCCTGTTGGCTTTACCCTGAGAGTCTCGGGAGGAGCCAGAAAAAGCTGTGGAGAACTGCTTTCTGAACTGTGGCTCCGGGTAGGATGAGGGCAAAATGGTGCTCAGCTGCAATGGCATTTTCTTGGACCAGAGGTGAAACTCCTGGCAGAGGCGGACCTGACTGACCAGTGCAGGATTTTGCTGAATTGCTTTGACTTTTTATTATACATTATCGGTACTTTTGATAGCATTCTGCTTGGAAACAACCAGCCTATAGCAACAGTGAACGCACAGCTTCCTTGCTCATTCATCTTTCCACCGCTCTATAGTCCTTTTCCAGGGTTTAAGGTGGCCTTGCAACTTATGAAGGAGAATAAAGGCTTAGAGTTAAATGTGTTATAAATGATTGACCTACCTGGATGGCAGCTGGTAACATCTGGACGACAGACTTTATAAAGTAGAGATAACTTGTATTGTAACAGCAACATTTTCAGCAGAATGGCACGAGAAATAAGGGGATTGTCCTGCAGCCGGAGGAATGGCATGGTACAAACAGGAAAAAAAGAACAATTATTGCAGCATTAAGCTGGTAAGACCAGTATTTCAGAACGATGTGGTGAGTTCAAGAGCAACTCGCTCTTTGCTCTGCTCAGCCAGGTGGAGTGGATGTAACGTAAGAGGCCAGGCAGAATCACAGCCGTCTGTGTTGGCAGAGGAATCCTAATTTGGGGAAAGGAAGAAAAAGGAACAGAGATGTCAAAAAAGAGCTGATTAGATGAAACATTGCTTCTGCCTGGATATGAGGACACTTTGAAGACAAGCTTAGCCTGAAGAATGGTAAGAAAAACTCTAATTCTTTTCACGCACTCATGCTGCAGAAGATAATGGAGTTGCTTCAGGTCAAAATCAGAGCTGAATGAGACTTTAAACAAAGAGCTCTTAAAAATGCATTTAAATAATTTGATTTTCTTTTTAAGGGGTAATAAAGCTGGCAGTGTAAAATATATCCTGGGTCCAGTGGAGACACTGAATGAGGGTTTGTACTTATTACATATATGGGGACCTGCAGTTCAAATCTTTGGTCCGAACTGGCCTCACCTATCCCACTTAGATGACCTAATTGCTGAGCTATCGGATGATTCATTATGAATTCGGGGTTCTTCTACTTATTTTTCTTCAAAAGGTTTTGAAGGCAATTTTTTTTCTACTCAGGAACTTAAACCGCACTTAGGAAACCTCAAAATAACTTTGTGGGAGAGAAAACTGATTTGCTACTCAGCATAGACACTTGGTTAGTCAAAGGACATCCAGGCCTCAAGACACTGTGTCATTTCCTTTGTCATCATTCAGTATTGTTTGGGGTTTTTTTGGACTTCAAACAGTTTTGTCTTTTACTTTCTTTCATTTCACCTTGTCTTCCACAGTACTTCTTATGCCAGCACCAACATTTTTGGGACGGAAACTGTCACTGCTCAAAAACTGTATCCTGCGTGACAAACAGGCAAAAAGACTGCCCAAACCATGACAAAGACTTAAAGATATTCTGAAACTATAGTAATGGGGAAAGACTTCAGTTCATAACTGTTATGCTTCCCCACCTAGCATAGCTTTTGAAGATTTATCCCTTACACCAGCAATACTCACGTGGATGACCTTGTACTACGTCATGGTGGTTTTAGGCAGTTGTTTCTTCCTCTTAGAAATCTTTCCAACCGCAAATCTTTTTACAAATACAAATACAATTTTCATTATATACTACATTGAGCGTTTAGCTGATAATTATTCAGTCAATTCACAAACCGAGGGAAACACTACTATGCCTATTGCCTCTTACCACTATTGCTATTATGCCTTTCATTTTTATTTTTTTATGTATGCAGCATTTTGATGAGTATTTTTACCAGCCACTCACTGTACTTTTTTTCTTCAAATGTTTTATGTTTTTCCTCTTAATTCAGAAATATGAACCTGTTGAATGGTATACTAGATAAAGCTGACGTGTTTTAAAAACCAATACAGGCAAATAATATATATAATTATAATATATGTTTAATCTGCAGAAACAAGACTACACAACTGCCATATGCTTCTTTGAAACTCGAAACATTTTAATTACTGCATTTTTAACAGGTCAGTAAATGTTTAAAGAACTGTAATAAGTATACTGCAAACAGTAGAGTAATAAAACACGTAGAAACAAGGACTTGCAATTCTAAATATTTCCGTATTATCTTTCATTCACATTCCTTAAGATATTTGGGAACTACAGTTTTCTTGCTAACAACCTATGTCTCAGGTTCCTTTTTCCTTAGTGAATTCTGCATCAAACTGCCTTCCTGTAAAGGTTCGAAAGAGGATTTTGTTTACTGCCAGCATAACCTCTGCTGAGTATCTGAAAGTCGAACTGTTTTTCCTGCTTCATACATCACCTTCAAGAGTAAAAAATGCAGAAAAACGTTATTGTTACTAAAATTAACAGGAAAAAATTTGTTCTTCTTCAATTTTGTACCGTCAGAGGCAGGACAGCATGCATTGTCAGTAAGACCATCAGGTGCTATACAGTTTATAATGTAAAAAATTCCCACGGAAAAGATGCAACATAGCTGCAAAAAAATCAATTTTAGATTTCAGTTCTTAAGCATACTCTGTATTAGAAGGAAGGCTGCATATAAAAATATTTAAAATTGGTTTTGATAAACATACACTGTAACTCAATAATAAATAAAAAAGTTTGCTTTACAAGCAATATCATAATCAATCTCTGGTATACAAAGCTATTTCTATCAGATACTGGATTGCATTTCTTGGTTCCAGCAGGTGAAGAACCTTGCATTCACTTCCCCGGGTGTAGGGAAGGGCACCTCGTACCTTTGAGTTTTCAAAATTCATAATCATCTGCATCCTTCTCCTAATAATTTATAATGATACTTGCATACCACTAAGTGGAAATGCCAACACTTCATTTAATTAAAAAAACAACTCGTGCCTGAAAACACTTAAGACATTTCTATACTTAGAAAAAATGTTTTCAGGTATGTGTCGCTTTCAGTTGGATCAAGTCTTGCTTCTGCAGCAGCACTACTCCCGCACTTTACATGAAGCACGTACTTAATCCTGTGTGTGGGACTGGTGTCAAGTATTATACAATCCAAGATACAGCCAAATGTTGTTCATAACTATATATTTAGAGAAAAATGTACATGCATAACAGCTCTCCCACTAACCACCTGTGTATTCCTTTCGGCTTCCTACTTCTCCACAGTTTCACATTTTTTATTTTCCCATTATTAACAGTTGCTAGTTGTAATGGTTGGTTGGGCTGGAATACAATATTAGCCATCACAAGTGTATTTCGCACCTTACTAATAATGAAAACTTTACTTTTCTGATGCTTCCTTTCAGCTATTCATTTGTTGAAATACAGTTGTACAAATCAAATCCTCAAACTGAACACAATACCTGTGTCTAGAAAATAGCCATCAGTACTTAACACGGTAACTTGTATTTTCAAGTATTTTTTAGCTTTCTGCCACTGCTATGCCTATTTGTCTGCAGTCAGCTTGCCTGCGCTCCCCATCCATGGCTTACTTCTGCCCTCACAGCCAGGGTACCTCAGCAAAGTGACCAGGAGGATCCCTTCCTCCAGACCTGCCCCTGACCTCCAGCACACGACTTTCTAGGTCGACATCTGATGATTTGGTGAGATTCTAGTAAGGACTATTTGCAGTAAATATCCATTCAGTAATGTTCATCCTTCTCACTATTAACTTAAATCAATTGTTGATGAAGCTGCTGAACTGGTAGCGTAGGTGAAGAGTGTTTCAAAAGTAGAAACACTGATCAGAAGTTGTCAATAATTTCTTTTAAAAAAATATATTCTGTGCGTGTACAGATTGGGAGCTACAAAGATATTTATGCTCCCACCCTATCTCCATTTGGCTCAAACTTTGGGTTGGAAAGGTCATGAGAACAGTTTAACCGTTCCTTTTTCATTCTTCTCTGTCCCAGTGAAGGTTTTGGGAGTGGATTTGTTCTGAGGCAGCTGGAGCACACATCCAGCTTTACGACAGGTATCGGTGCCGGGGAGGTGAATGCCGCCGCAACCTGTTCCTAAACCAACTCATCTGCTTAATCAGATTGCAGGATACGTTTTCCTTTGGTAGGAAGGCATTTCATTATTTTCTGATGGCTGCGCATCTGAGGGGATGAAGGCTTTAAATAACGCGATCCCTTAGCCTAATTGTTCATGATACGTGCCACTTGGCACAGCTGTTATTTCTTGGCCCCAGCTGCGGGGGAGCTGCTTTCTGGTGCAGCTGCGAGCGTATCGCGCTTTTGTGCAAGGGACCAAACGTTAAGGAAAAATATTTCGAGGCTCAAGGCCTTAAGCTGGCAGAAGCGATGTACATCATTCAGGTAAACTGCTTAATGCCTACGGGGAGGATGTTGGCTGCAATGTACTTACCTCGGTCCTTGCCAGCAAATTATAACAGTGGCTGTGCTAGCAAAGGAAAAAGCAGCAGAAGCTGTTGTACTCCAGCTGCTGGAAATGTTGAGCTTTTGTTTAGGCTTTAAAGGACTAATTCTCCTATTGTTTACTTACCCATCAGTCTAGAATGTGATTCAAAATTATTGAGGTATGTCTGCCACATCATAACAAAAAGAGAAATGAACCTACTCTTTCAGATCCCGGTTGCTGGGTCATATTAATAAGGATTTAACAGCGTTTTATTTAAGAAATACCTCTTGCAGTTTAGCCATCTTCTCCAGCAGAACTGTTCAAGAGTGGAGCTTTGCTGAGAAATAGGTCAGACAAATCACATCCAATTAGAGAAGGAGAAATACATGCTTCTGAACTCTTTCCTGGGCAATCCTTATTACAATTTTTTTTTCTGGTTTTATTAATTTCTCAATATCTTATTCAATTTTTATTTTAATTAAATAATGAATGGAAACACGGCCTATTTAGAATGACATTATACTTCAAAGCCAGAAGATGACAGGCAAATCTCTGGCTATTTCTTCATTGATATGGCAAGAAGTAAATTCATGTCTTTTTAGAAGTTTTTAAGGTAATTTTGTATTTTATGCACCCATAGACCTACCTGAATTAGTCTGCTCAATAAGGCACAGTTCAATGCTTCCCTAAACACCAGGATTTCATCGAGGTTAAGCAAAACTTCCTCAGGTTTGGGGATTTTTCTTCATGTTCGTCCAGGCGTTCTTCTCAGCTGCTGCAGCAGTGTCTACTCTGCAAGTTCCGTTCCTGCCAATTTCCCAGAAATGTGGATTGCTGCATCACCTTAGAGGCAACTTCTTAAGCTCAAAGAAACTGTCAGCAAAACCCCATCTTTGGTGACCAAGGCCTAATTCTTTTTCTCCTGTTTCTTCCAATATTCTAGCTTTTTCCAAAACAGCCTTAACTGGCTAAAAAATTGTTCCATATCCATATGGAAGTCTGACTTCCCTCCCCCAAAGGCTAAACCAACACTCATTCTCTATAGTGTCCATTGTTCTTGTGAGAATCCCCATAATTTTTCTCATATTGGGCTTTTGTTTCTCTCTAAAGACATCTTCTTGCTGTTCTCAGATGGAAAAAAAAAAAAAAAGCAAAAATCCCATAAAGAACTTAAAATGTTTCATCATTGTCAGGAAATAGGCACTAGGAGATGTCTTTGTAAAGGCCTAGGTTGCAGACAGAATACATTTCATGCTTTTGGAGTACACAAGCTACATAGAATCAAGAGTCATGAGCCCCTTCGCTCTATGATTACTGATGGCACCTACTAATTAAATTTCACACAGGTGAGACAAGGTGTGTCTTTAGAAGACAGCTACTGCACAGGAACTTTGCTAACTGCACCATCGCGAGCCACAGAAAACAGCTTATTCAAAGGCATTATTCGATTTAATAGAAGACCTTATGACTTATCTCCTTCTTCCCTTCATGGAAGGTTATGTGCGATGGTCGGTCGCATTTCTGGTATTACCTCATGGACATTGAAAGTCATAATATATACATTATATCAGGGAAAGTTAGGAATGGAACTGCACCTATCTAGTTCCCCAGTGCTTTTCAGCTGAGGACGGAAGTGCAAGGCATTTCTCTTCAAGGCACCCACAGGTTTTCCATGACCTGGGACAGTTAGACTATTGGGAAGAAGAATGGAGAAACAAGACTGAAGACATTAGTAAGTCGATTATTTCACAATATACTTGTCACGGTTCATATATATTTGTCAGGGTTATAAAAAAAGTTCTGCAGATAGAAGTTCTCATACCCAATGCCAACTTTGAGCACTTCTTCCGGTTTTGTACTCACCATGTCTGTCTCTGTGGAAAGTGAATGTAAGGAATAAACAGTTTCACATTTATGAGGTAGATGTTTGAGAATTGGGCAGCAACACCTGCAATTGCTTGGTCAGGATCAACAACCAGATCGTTCTTCTAGATTGGAAGTTCAGGATTTGGTGTTTCTCCTATTCTTAAACGTCTTCTCCAATTTGTCGTTCCCTAAGGATTTTACCCCCCCCTCCAAAAAAACCCCAACCATTTATCTCATTTATGCTTATTTATTCCATCACTTGTAATTCCTTCAGATAGAAGCAATTTTTCCTTAAAAAAACTCAGACATTTGCTTTCTTTTATAATATCCAAGTGGTGGGCTTATTTATAATTATTGCCTCAGAGTTTAATTTGTTTATTATTACTTGCCAAGGCTCCGTAGGCTGTATCAAATCACAAAAGTACGTTTGTTTTGTCGTTGTTATTTAAATTTATTTCAAGAGATTTTTACCACCAAACTGAAAAGGGAAAATCTTCAGGACATTCCCCTTATTGTCATCCAGTTCCATCAGTACTTTATGATACTAAATAAAGCAAGATACCAGTTCACATTAACGTATTAATAGTAACAGAACTAAATTTGCTTATAAGTAACTTATAATAAACTTATTTTTAGACCGGATTTTTTTTCCGAAGGTGTGTATCTTTGTCTGGTGATTTGTCTACTTAGATGTGGCAGGACAAACCAGCTTTCAGAATATATCAAAGATAGAAGCTACAGCCATTTGTGCAGGCTAGAACGGGCTTTCTGCATACATTCCTGTGACAATTTCAAAACAAAGCCAAAGCCAGCCTACGAAATGCTAGGGCCGATTTTCAGTACTAGCACCTGGTGAATGCTGGATGCTAAAAAAAGAGACTGAAGTGGCGCAGGATTTCTTTCTTTTAAGAGTAAACTATCTGTCGTTCTACCAGGGTTTTATATCCCAGATCTTGCCTTAAAGTTTCCTGCTGGAATACTAAAAGTTGTCCCAAGAGAAATATTAATGTTTTCCCATTTCATTCTAAACGATGCCATTAGCATCTAGCTGCATTTGTCACTCTGAAGCAGCTGGCTTGCCTGAGACTGGACCTGCAGGACCTGCGCTTCCTTGGTTCGCTGCTCCTTCATCTGAAAGAAGTTTAGAGCTGTAGCTGTGAGATATTTTTTTTTTCTGAAGATATTTTCCTGCTACACATGCCACACAGATCTGAACACTGGGCAACTTCAGGCTTCTGTTCTCAATAATGTTTTTTTCTGTCTGAGAACCTTGAATTGTCTGAGAACAATTTATTTTTTTGTTTCTGTCAGGGTTTCATTATCCTTTTTTTTTTCTTTTTTTTTTCCCTCCAATAATATTTTTCAGTATATCTCCTCACATTGCATGCCTATAGAACATCTAGAAAATTATTTCACAAGTATCAGCCATTGGGCAAATCTAATACTTAAATTAGGAGTAAAAACTATTTTCTTGATGCTGGCACTTCAGATGCGTTGATACTCAGGAGAGTTGGAGGATTCAGGAGGCGCTGGTTTTAATAGGTCCCCAAATCAACAGGTTCCTTTGGCGTGTATTTGCCTTTAAGAACCTCAGACCAGTTAGATTATTCTCGGAGCTGAAGTTTGTCAATAGTGGAGAGAACTGTGTCAACCAAATTGTCCAGTATCTTCTACAGCATCCCAAAACGGGTCTATCATCTCAGTGATGATGTGCCTCGTTACTACCCAGCAAATCCAGAACAAAAGTCTTGCTGGGCTATTGAGGATGAACAGGATGTATGAACTATGTATACAAATGGGAGGACGTATGTATCCAACATTTGCAAGGTTAGTTCTCTTAAAACAGTGTTCATATTTTATTTTTTTATAAGATGGGAGGGGGAGAGCGTAAGAATGTACGAAGTGCTCTTTTTACCTCCTGCAGAAAAGTTACACTGCTGGAGAAAATAAACATTTGGGTGCAGTTTAGCAGACCTTGTAAGGCTGTCATACTTCCACTGAAACATGATTTGTGGTATTGATTTTTTTTAACCTTGCAGAAGATCGCCTACAGAAATAGACATAATTTTTTTGAATAAACTACACCAATTATCTGGTTGCCCACAGCTGACGAGTTATTTATTTTTTCTCAGTGCAGCACGAGGGCCAATATAATATAAAACTGACTGGGACTATAATCAAAGGATATTTCTGCAAATCACTCAATGACAATCTGGGGCAATTTTCAATTACTCTCAGGACAGATTTTTCCAATTGACTAGACAGAAAGTGGCAAGACAGATTTAAGAAATGCCTTGTAAGTGCTGATCTGAGAACTTAGTACCGAATATCATCAATCTGTATCCTTCTGAGACCAGAAGATTTACAAAATAGGCTATTGAATTTACATAAGCATTCAGTTATATAATTTTATATATGATGGTTCAGCGTCTGGGGACTTTTAGTATTAAAGGGAATAGCTATAGCCTCACACTTCGACTTTTTGCAATTATCAAATGCTTCATTAGATTAATGACTGTCTGAACACTGACGCACTTTCTTTCCTGAAGATACTCACTAAGGTGTTTCCCCGGATTACCAGTAGTAACTCCTATATTTACACGGGTTTGATTTGAAAAGAACTGAACTGATAGCTTTGGCATAGCAAAAACTAAAATAGAACTAATGGCCTAATAAATATCTTCCAGAAATTGTAAATTAAAACCTTCCTAAAGCTAGATATAGATACGCTACAATTGGATACATATTTTTCATGTTTTTTTAATGGTCTTCATATATTTTTAAGTTTGCAAGAACTGAATGGCAGCGTACCTAAAAATAAGTTGCAACATTAGAAATACTGTTATATTTGTATATATTTGTATATATTCTGCAGTGCTTAACAAAGCTGCAGCAGGAACAAAGCCTCGTTACAGCTCCCAGTGTTGGACTTTGCCACCCTGGTAGGCACAACAGGGAAGAAAGGTGGAAAGAAAAATTACTCATTAGAGAGATGAGACGTAGGGATGACACTGTCTGATAAAGGACCACCAACTATTTGGGATCTTGTCAGAAACCAAAGACATCCCAAACCAATCCTGGCTCCGGCGTGCCTCCAGCTTGGCTGCAGCGTATGTGGCTGCCCTCCAGACCATTTCTCCCTCGATTCTTTTCCCTGGTGGCTCACACGAATGAGGCTGCGTGCACGACTGCCAAGCACGGGCGCTGCACCAGTACCTTAACCATTACGGTATTGTGTATGGTATGATTTTGCACCATTGACTACTGCGCCCCTCCTCACTAACACATCTTCTGTTAAAATATTTGCACTCAAGTCCCCGCCCAGAAAGGGAGTCGTCAACCTAAATACCAGAAAAAAAATAAAGTTCTCTGTATTTCTGAAGATGATAAGCAGTGCCAGATTTAAGCAACATGGAGTTTGTAAGCTCTGAGATGTAACACCAAGTCCTTCCTCCAACTTCCAGGACGATTGTTCAGAGGAAGGTCTGCCATCTACAGAATTGGCAATTCATTTCTTTTAGGTACTAGGACTTTGCTTTAAATATACATATACCGGCCAAGTTCAGCATCTGAGATCCTATAATGTCACAGCTCATCCCTATTAGCACATTTGCTTGGGAGAGAGAAAGAGAAAATACAGTTTTAAAATTTAAACAGGAATGTATCTCAGTACTCGAGTAAATTGTTCTTTTTTTTTTTATTATTTCTTTTGGGAGCAGCCCTAGGGCAGTCAGATTATTGTGGATATTTTCTTTCGAGAAGGCATTTTAATAAGAAAGCTGTAGTTTGCTCCTACGGACGAATCCAAAAATAATTAATAAGTATGTATTAAGATTCTGCACACATAGGCATTTAGCTCAGTGCAGTGAAGCAAACAAGTGAACAACTGACAGCACACTGATACGGAGACCAAATTTCCTGTAGCCATCTTCTTCATACAGTGCCAATTATCCTGGATGATTCATACGCTCACCAAAACACCAAACATGAACATTTTGATGCGTAATGTGCTATATCTACATGAATTTCTGTGCTGAAATGCTAATTAAACTGGTAATTGTCATTCATATCTCTTGCTATTATATTTGCATTCAAAATTGCAATAGATGTAATCTGTATTTTTTTTTTCAATTCAAGTAGTTCAAAATTAATTTGAAGCCGTACAACAGCAATCATACTCTAATTAGTGAGATAATCAATTAATAAGCTTGTAACTAAGGGTTCTCATGTTGTAGATGGAGATTATTTCGAAGTGCAATCTTTGTATTAAAAAAATTAAAGCACAGAAAAGCTAATCTATCCTACAGCCAGGAGATGAAGATACATCTGTTTGTTTAAAAGGTATCACTGCGCTGTGACTGTGATTCATGTGGCTGGAACCACAAGACTTCCATTAAAATAACAGCTTTCCGTGGCCAAAACAGCATGACATTCTTCAAGTGTTCACACTTACTCCCTTAGTTAATACACGCAAAGTGATTCCATAAAGCCATTAAAGCAAATATAATAAATGAGTTCAAGACAACCGGTTATTTGTACATGGAATTAATTGAAGGATGCAGAGAAGAATTTGGGGGGGGGGCTGAGATTAATAAACCTTAAAGTGCAGGCTTCTTGTGCCAAATGGCCTTTTCCCCTGTAACTGTAAACAAATCTGGGTTTTGAACAATTTTCGACCTCAATGTCCTGCATTAACAATGGCATCGGGTTCCTCGCGGAACTGCTTGCATTGCTATCCAGCCAGACTATCCATGAGACAAACCTGGGAATTTGTGATCCACAGAGTGAACTAGGGATGGTAATTGTTCTTTGCCAACTTGATGGGCTACTTGCAGGAATACCTTTGCCGTCCTTTTGTCATGGTAGCTTTACCATCAAACTAAGACTACCACGAGGTGTCCCACTACCGACAGGTGTATTCAGATGGACTCTGCGTCTCTTCCTTACAATAAAGTCCTGCAGCGTGTGCTGAACAACCATTAACATGGAATAACAAGGGAATTAAAATCATCCACTCATTAGAGTGCAGTTGCTGCGTTATGATGAGATACATGGACCTGACAAAACCTACAGGACAAAGTTTCAAAACCTTCATTATAACTCTATACCGCAAGCAGATTATGAAAAGGTGTACCACGTGAAGAATTAACAGAGCTAATGCTGTGCTTTAATAGCAAGTACGCGCTTTAACATGATCTGATTAGAAATGTGTTGGGTGTTTTGAATGGTTGGGGTTTTTTTGACAATAGGTCAATTAGGTCATAAAATTATCTCACATGAAAACACTATGTAGTAATAAACAAGAAAAAATTAGGCGACTTTTTGAATCATAATGCTGTACTACCATTAACAGTGTTAGTCTGGATTTGCCCTTTTGAAGGGCAAATTCCATTAGGATTTCATTGCAGTGTTGAATAAATAAAGCAAACAAAATATGCAAATTCAAACCATATTAGCACCGATTCATCTAGCTCAATCTCAATGTATCCCGTATTTATTTTATTTAATATTATTAATATGAGGGTGTTTGACTGAACATCAACCAAAAGGGTAATGAGACTTAACATTTGGAGTGTCACAACTAATTAAAAAATAATCCTATAATTTCTTGACTTTCTGTAAACATAGTTTTCTTCTCCTTCAAAGATCATTGAAGGCCATCGGAAATTTTGCCACAATTTCTTAAGCACTGGCTCAGATTCTGCTGCTGTGATTGGGGAATCAAATAATCCATTACCTATTAAGACTAGTAAATGCTTATACCCCTGTATCTCCATATCAATATAATATATATATAATATAATACCAATTAACAGCAAAATTCCAGTTTCATCACAATAAATCTTCCAGTAATATTTATTCTCCAGCAAGAACACCGGTCAGTTATGTTTATAAATAGTAATAAAATGTACTATGAGAGTTTGTGCAAAACTCCTCAGTGGAATCCTGGCTGTCAATGACATTGTTCAGAAAAAAGCTAAGAAACAATCAGGGTGTTTTATAGAACGCAGTAGTTGAAACAGCAGGAGCCTCCACAAAATATATGGCTGCCTGACAATGCACGAATCTTATCTGAGCCTTCTCCATGAAGAGTGATAGACAGATGCAAGATCTGGCCCCTGATTGCTGAAGGAATATGGATTTGTGCATCTGAAAGAAAGAGCAGGCACCCTGTCGGGAGTACGAGGGGAAGTAAATGAGCTCCAGGAGCATCACTGTAGCGGAAAAATAAATAAAAGTCAAAGTAAAGGAAACTTAACTTTTCTTTCTTTCTTTTTCTTTCTTTCTTTCTTTTTCTTTCTTTTTTTTCTTTTTCTTTCTTTTTTTTCTTTCTTTCCTTTTTTTTTTTTTTTAAAGCACTCATGAAAAACAGACTTTTGGCAAAAGAAATTTCCTGAAACAGGATTCTGAACGTTCTTTGTAACACAAATTGTTTCTCAGTTTTGGAGGTCAAGCCAAGGCAAAATTCAGTAGTGAGGACTAAGCTCTGGGTGAATTCCTCAGTACAAAGCAGCCCGGAGTCACCCCCAGCCCCAAGGAGTTTGCAGTCTAAACAGCCCAGAGAGTGAGTGAATGGATCGAAGCGGAAAAAAGCACAGGAGGATGAAATTCCTTCCCCGGTGACGGCATTAAGTGTAAAACCTGGCTCTTGTGTGCTCTCTTCCAGCATTTTCTCTGCCTGGCCACAAAGCTTTCTCTTTCAAATGAATATGTTTTTTCCCAAGAAAATGAAGTCAGAAGACATGTATAAAATATTTTAGGGAATATGAGCAGACATTCCTGACAAGTTCCGGATGTAATTCATTTCATTGTAATTTTATCCTTATTAAGGGATTTACTGCTGTTAATGGAAAATACTTCATTTGTCCAAAGGATACACTTTTCCCAACTAAATAGATTGTCTAATCCCTAGTAGTATAATAAAATAACAGCAATTAAAACCAGAATATATTCACAGTGGAACACTATTGCCAATGCCAAATCCTCTGTTAATCCCCTTGGGAGGAAACTGTATCACTTATTGTTGAATCTGTCAAACAGAACGCTCAAAGTTTAGAAGGAGTTTTCATCATCTGTGTTTCCCCTGAACTGTATCAGAAAGAGCTTTTAATCAAAACTGGCATTTTTAGCCTACTAGAAGTGACAGCTGGGATACCAACAGAATAATACCTGGCAGTGTATTTGTGATACAGGCTACAGTATCTCATAGCCGATTCTATATTATGGCTGCTGCTTTACCTATTTTTAAAGAAATCTGAATCTGAATCCCAAAACACTTTTGCCTCAGTCCTTCTCCAAAATTTTGCTACAGCCATTCTAGTGTGAATCACTTCTGTTCTGGGCCTGCAAATATTTTCACACTTGCTTAGTGCTTTCTTAGCAGTTTCACAGTAATGTGCAAAATCATGTGTGTACGAGCAATCAACGTGAGTGTATCTTTCCTGATTATCAAAATATTAATTTAAAAAAAATAATTTGGGAAATTCCTGAGATAATTTGATTTTTTTATAACCAGAAAATTATAATATTTATAGCCATAATTCTTGCATTATTCCGGGAAGCTTGGAATGACCAATCGACATACAGTCTATAAAAGCCTTTGTTACAAACCTTAGCAAATAACTAACAGCATATTTTTGTTGAGAATGCAGTTATTTGAAAAGTTCTTTCAAGGTAATTAAATCACTAAGTCTCTGTATTCTCCCAGATTGATGCCTTATTCTGTTTTTAAGTTATTGCTGTGCCTGTGCCCCCTGCCATTGCAGGGAGAGCTGGTAGAGAGTGAAATCAGGAAAACTGTATCTCAGAAGCATCTCCTTCCCGTGACCTACCTGCGTGTGCATCCACCTATACATATGCTGTACGTCGAAAAACCTCAGCTAGCACTACTCGCCACTTGTTTTCGAGATAAGTTTTAGTTCTACCAGAAAAGACAAAATACAGCCAACCCTTTCAGGGTCTGCCAGGCAGCGTATCTTAGTTCACATACCCTACTATCCCTGTTCCTGTTGTCCCCAGAATACCTTGTAATTTACAACAAATAACAGTCATCTGGAGATTCCGCAAATCACTTACCTCCAGATCTTCACTTGCACAGTCAGGGCCTGCATCACTGGTATGGAAGGGGAATCAAAGTCCCTTCGGCAACACAAGTTTGGTCATATTTGTATTTTACAAAATACTTCCTCCCTAAAAAAAAAAAAAAAATATTTTCCTAAAGAAATATTCTAAAGAAAAACGGGCAGTATATTTTAAAAATGAGAAAGTCTACACGGCTCATAGAAGCAGCTCTAAAAAAATGGTTAAGATACTAAGGCCCAGTTCTTTAGGATATGGAGCATATGTTGCTGTATAGCTGCTTACACTCAAAATAGTAAAATATTTTAAGATCTTGCAGAACTCTTTGCTCCAGTGCTTAAAACATTTTAATCACGATTTTCCATCTACTCTCTAATCTTTTAACACACAAAAATATTTCATGTAGCATTTAAAGTTTATGTTCGCTTTCGTCATTTCCAGCATCTAGTGTTTCAGTAGAATCACAGAATGCGTTGGGTTGGAAGGGACCTCTAAAGGTCATCTAGTCCAACAGGGACATCTTCAACTAGATCAGGTTGCTCAGAGCCTCATCCAGTCTGACCTTGAATGTCTCCAGGGATGGGGAATCTACGAGCACTCTGGGCAGCTTGTTCCGGTGTTTCGCCACCTTCATCCTCAAAAAGTCTTCCTTATGTCTAGTCTGAAACACTTATTTAGCATATGTGAACTTTAGATTATCTGAAGCACCAGAAAAACAGAGGTCAAAATGTGTAACTTCTAATTCAGAAAAAAATTCACCAAAGTGACTGGAAAGAAAGGAACTATGATATTTTCTTCTCAAACACTTTTGTCCTTCCTTTTGTTTATTCAAAGCAATCCGGCATCAAGTATTCTCAACACCAACTGACATTTCATATTTTTAACTTAATTCAGCTTTACTGCTTTCCCATCCATTCTTCTCTGACAGAGAAAATATACAACTTGCCGTCATAAATACTTCATGATGACCCTGTCTCCCATACTCTTCATTCTAATCATAGCTATGCCACTTACCAGTCATGTCAGTTTAGATATATAGAAGAACTGTAAAAGTAAAACCTTCTCTCCCTGCTCTCTTTGAATTATTTTTCAGAGGGCCATAAAAACAAAACTGAAATGAATTCATGTGGAATTTCAAAGCACTAACAATTGCTTTTTCCCTCCCTGTAGGGGAGAGCGAGGTAAGTGCGACGACGTCTTCGAATTTCTGATTGAAAAATAAGCAGCTTCCATGTCCACTTTGTAAAATTATTTAACACTGCAATTTCACTAGCCCAAAGAGGTGCACATATGTCTTAGTTTTCTGTTCCTGTATGCTCTTCAAACAAACAAAACAGGTAGCAAAGGGCAATGTTTTTCTCCATACTGCTTTGGAGGGCAGGTGAGGAAACAGTTGCTGAAGACGGACAACTGCGAGGGCACTTTGTCGTTCCTGCAGCAGACCAGAGTGAAGTCACCTCACTCGCCCTCTAAATAAAGCTCACAAATCCTACTGCAGCTTGAGCAGGGGCAGTTGGACCAGATGACCTCCAGAGGTCACTTCCAACCTCAGCCATTCTCTGAAAAGGGCAAAAGGGAAGGAACGGGAGGGACCGAAGTGGTTTGGGGAGAAGTAACCGCTGGAAAATAGAAGCAGGACATCTTTGCTTGCAAGCAGGACCCTGGCCTTACCAAGGCTGCACCTACTCACTGTAGTCAGCCTGTATTCTTATTAAACTCTATTTCTAACTATTTTATCTGAGTGTCTTCGATAACAGACAATGTGAGCAAGCGGTGCGCTCGTGACCTTCATGCCAGACTAGCTGTGGGGTAGGCAAAATGGTCTAGACCGCAGGTACGAAGGGACTTACAGCACAGGAGATACCAGCGAAAGAACCTTTTGCCTGAGCACAAGTCCTTATTTTTGCTGCATGTGGTTTCTGTGGGTCCTTATAAAGGTACTGTCCTCCTGCTTTTGTTAATCCGTTTGTGTCCAGACTTGTCCCTGCCATGTGGATATATACATATTGGGAATTTGTGTTCAGCCTGGACAGACCTGGAAGCAGAGAGAAGCAGTTGCCTCTGGCCTCTATGGGGCAGGAAGGGATGAAACCCCCAAAGCCCTTCAGCCCACTGGGTTTTGCCACCCTTAACAATCATCCTTACAACTTCTGATCCTCCCTGAGGTAAATAATTTATTTGCACGTCTATTTTAACGTGAGGAACAGGCCACAGTTGCTCTACACAGTCCTGTACGTGCAGTCACTCCAACCTTCTCAATCTGTGCAGATAAAATAACAAAAACACTATTCTTTTGCAGACCGTTTGTAACCACATGTCCTCAGCTTTGTTACAGTATCTGTTTAAGTTTCAGTCTTTAATGTGGAATTTTTCTGCTGCAAAATTTCCATTATTTGCTGTTGAGCTTTAACATACGGAAAATAAAACCAAAGCAAACTTACCTTCATCAATTAAAAAAAAAGTTTTAGGAAAGGGTTAAAGAAAAATTATGTCCCTGAGCTAGTGTTTTGTTTATTGTCACTTATTAACACTTATCTTTAAGGGATAATATTAGCAACCAAATACATGGCAGAGAATCTGGTTCCCTAAAGAAATGAGAAACCTCTGATCTCACCGTCCAAGTACCAGGACTTTTTTCTTGCCAGATTACTAGATTGTCATCCCAACACGTCTAAAAAAGCTCATCGCTGTGTATCTATTTCTAGTTATTCAGAATAATAGTACAGTGTTCAACTTTTCTTTTTTTGGACCAAGTACCTTCAAAATCAGCATGCTCATAATATGAGCAAAGAATTCGGCTCTGGGTAATGCTTTTTTTAAAATATCAATTGGTGAAAAAATATTTCCTGTTAATGCTGTAGTAAACATTTACATGCTTTTAGCATAAAATTCAACTTCCTCAGTCATTTACCATTACAGTTAAAATATATTTCCTTGAGCTATTTTAGTGTAATGGGTATGATTTATACCCTGACTTCTCCAACCATATGGCTCCTGTCCACCCTTCCTGTGGCGTTTCTTACTCTACCTCTTGCCGAAGTGAAAACTGTGGCTCTCTCACTCGGTAACCTCTGTCAAACCCTTCCTCCCTGCAGGAGGGATGCAAAGCCAAGGACACAAAGCGCTGCTCTGGCACTTAACCTTGGCTCGGGCCTCGGAGAAAATTGCTGAGCTGCGAGTGAGAGCTATGAAAAGCCTGCAGGAGGAGGAGAGAGGTGAAACTGCAGAGAGAGGTCAGGCAACTGCGATGGGGAGCGCGAGTAGCTCAAGGATTCAAGAAGAAAATAAGAAAATCGCCAACGTGGAAAGATTTTAAATGTTTATGGGGGAAAAAAACAGGGAGCCTTGTAGGGGCTAGGAGCTGTTAGATTCTCAGCTCAAGTCCTCGGGGCTGTCCACGTGGATGGAGCGAGTGAAGGATGGCAGCTCGGCAACACCAAGGACCTGCAGAGTTGCAATCTCTCCCCTCCTGACCGGTGTCTGCCTGGCCAGCAAAGAGTCTCCCAGTCTTTGTCCTGAGCAGTGAGCGTGCTCAGCCCCATAGCTCCCTAAATCCCAGGTATCTTGTGTGTGTGTGTCAGGCAATAAACTGTTGTTTTGTTCTGAAGGCGCGCGTATCCTGCTTGCAAAGTTTCTGTGTAGTGGGTTTACAGTTTGGCAGGTATAGGAAATGCGGTACAGCATAATGGTTAAGAGATGTGAACAGGGACTATAAAATAGTAGTATTTTATGATGCTCTCCTGCTTTCCTGAGAAGAGGCATCTCAGTTATAAAATGGGAGGGGAGGAGATTGGATTGAATGCCTTTGAAAGGAAAAAGCATTGAGAAAAATCTTTCTGAATTTGAGGGCTGTAAAACGCATCTTTTACCTAATCTAACCTAAATGTCATATTCCTTGTCCACCAATACATTCCACCATCATGCTGAGAGGGCTTCTGATGTTTTCTGTCAGTGTCTTGTGCATTCACTGTGCTTGATACCATAATCAAGCAGAAGAAACCTTTAGCTACGTATGGATTTTAAAAAACACCCCAACTTCTTTTCTCAGAGAAAATTATATATCTGATCCAGGACACGAGCTTTTATTTTACCAGGAGGAAAGGTCATGAGATACAATTTGTTTCCTCCTTCACCTTTCCCCCCCCTAAACTCTGCTCTCTCCTGTAACATCTTTCCCTAGTTTCCACCTGCAAAAAATTACTGATGGTTTGGGTGTGCTGACCGAGAACTCGGCACTGCACATCACACCTCGCCGCCAATCTGCCAATTCCTTGAACGTCTGGAAGGGAGTGGATGAAGGGAGATGGTAGATATAATTTGTCTGGACTTTCAAAAAGATTTCAGCAAAGTCCTTCACAGAAGGCTATTATGGGAACTAAGTAGTCCTGAGGTGAAAGGTAAAGGTCTGCCATGTATTAGAAACTAGCTAAAAGAGGTAAAAAACTAAAAGCAGAAATAAACAGTCAATTTTCAGGCTGGCAAAAGGTTAACACTGAGGTTCAGTAAGTCTTGGAGAGACTTCAAGGACAACAGTTACTGAACATGTAATTTACCAACAAACTCAAATAAGCAGGAGAGATTCTAATGTAGGTGGCATTTGGTGAGCAGCCTTTTCCATACAGGCTTGGACTTATAGGTCAAGACCTCAATTTCCCTCCTCTCTGCTCCAAGGTTTGTAGGCAACAGACATATCATTTCAAGCTCCCAAGTGATCTATTGTGATTTGAGCTTTTGGGAATACTTGAGGAAAGAGCAAAGACATAGCAAGTTTCCAGCCTCTTGAGCAGCAAACTTTAAATGAAGTCCAGAGGAACTCTCATCTTTTTTTACACAGAATTCATTCAGCTGTACTCACAGTATATGACCCTTAAGTAAGCAAGCCCTCGAAAGCTAATATAATAGGACTTCTGAAAGAAGGAGAAAGGAGAAAAAGTACCTGGGAAAAATAGTGTCTCTCAGCAACACATTGTAGAGAATGATCAGGGACCAGACTTGTACGTGCATATTCTTAATCCTAAATTACAAACACCAGTACCTCTCCTCAAAAAAGTTCTCATTCTTTGCAATATGATGATAGAAGATTTAATTTATGATCGTGGATAGTTGAGTACAATGCAACTACATCTGAGATAGATGGATGCAAATTAAAACATAATTAATGAATATTATTATTTTTCTGTAAAGCATTCAGTGACAAGACCATGGATAAGAGTCTCGTTGCAGAACAGCGTGTGCAGCTGCTAGAAATCCTGAAAAAATGAGTAATCCTATTTTAGCTGCATATTCTTCAGCATGAAAACAGGGTGCTCTGTTCTGCATTCTTTTGGAGCAGTTTCAGGGTGAAGCGTTATCTATAAATACATTTGTAGATACTCTTGGAAAGAGTAGACAGAGAATAAATGAGCTGCCAAGATGATATCACGACACTTCTCTAGAGAAATATTTTAGCCCTAAAACTGATTCCCTTAAAAAAGTCAAAGCACGCTCCATCTCATGGAAAACTCTGGTTGTCATAGCCTAACGTAGAGAGTAATGGAGCACCTGAGCAAGATAAGGTCAGATACCTATGTGCTGTCTGTGAGGCATGCAAGCATGAGAGAAAAATGTGTCAAATTTCAAGGTTAACATGGTGCATATTTTCTTATTATGGAAAGAAAGAAAAAAATATAACAGAATTGCAGATAGCATGGCTAATATCTCTATCTGTATGATTTTAGCGGAACAAGGGTCAGTTTTAGAAACCGATTTTTCCCTTACTGAGATGAAGGAGAGCTTTTGTACTTCATTTTAGTGTAAAGCGGTAATGTAATTCATTTTGGTGCAAATCTCAGGACCAAGAGGATCAGAGAAACAGCAAGTCACAACTTGTTTGGAAATCAGTATGTGCAAATCTTACACTGAACAAATTGAACACAAAAAAAGTGAAATAGTTCTCTGGAAAATCACTAGATATCAATCTGGCATTTTTAAAGGGGAAAATATTACCCGGTTGTAACTGTAAGGCAAGTGGACACTTGCCTACTCCTAAACATTTTGAAAATTCAAAACCCAACATTGTTAAACATTGCGAAAAGTTTTATATGTTATTGAAGATGAAACTGGAAAACTGAAATATTTAGGGTCAAAACTTCACCTAATAAGTAGCCCTGTGCTGACATACAGCAGCTCAGGATTTGGACACGGGCCAAGGCAGGGCTCTGCCAGCATCAAACAAAACTGGTCTTTCTCTCTTGAAGTACTTACATGTTTAGATTCCCTCTGTTCCCGCTTCCCAGGGATTGAGAATTTCTGAAATTTTAAGAAAAAGAAAGTTTAACGATTTGTAAAATGTAGGGAGTGCAAAACACTTTCTGCCATGGCTGTGGCAGATCATCCCATCATGTATCTGTGTCCCTCATGTAAGATGAGGAAAAGGTGAGTCTTTGTTGGCCTACAGTCGATCGCACTGTTTCCTGAAGCACAAGTGCCATCCCTTTGTTAGGATGCTGTTCAGATAGCCTCCCAAAACTGCCAGTCTAGGTGAAGCCTTTTAGAGCAAAAACGAGTCATTGTTGTATTTTCTCCTGGACCATTATACGGCACATCGGTATCTTAGCTTTCTGGGTCAATGTAAGCTTGTGGTCACTGAGGGTTTTCAGTTACATCAACACACTTTTTATGTCAGCGGTGCTCCAATGGCTCCAGATTTATTGTAACTTTGCTTCCCATATACTGTAGGAATGTGAGTAGCCCACAGCTGTATGGGCCACGACCAGGAAGGGCCACCTGGACTGAATTCCAAATGCAGTATTTCTACACTGCACCCACTGGTGAAACGCCATTAAATCTAAATAGGTGATCCAGGCTGGGATCACTTTCATGAATTCCCTTCAGCGTCGCAGTTTGTATATCCATGCCACGGGCACAAATGAGACAAAACCGGTTATTCTGATCTAATCTTTTAGGAAACTGAAGGGCTCTTCTCACTTTATAGTCGTGCAAGGAGCAATCTGAAGACACAATTCAATTTGCTCAAGCTAAACTAATAAACGCCAATATCATTATCAGCGGCAACAATTTTTTGCTTTCAAAAAATGAAGGATGTCACGAATGATGTGCTACAACTTGCTTTGTGTATGCTTGTCAGTGACTTCAGATGAATCTCTAAATATGTAATGGAAGAAAGGGTTTCATCTGATGAGCAGAAGTTATCAGTGCCGATGAAACTTATACATTTTAACATGCCTTTTCACACACGTAACCAGTGCAAGTGAATATTCATCAGCACCAGTTCCTCTAACACCAATCACAATTCATTTTAGATTCTGAGGAACTGATAGTTTTTGCCTTTGTTACGAAGGAAGAGCAATCACATTAGAGAGCTTCCTCATTCTGGTCATGAGTTTAATGTGACATTTAGGAAAGTGGTTTTGTGTCTCACGTAGCAAGGCTGTTTGTACATTTTTTTATGGAAGCTGCACAAAGGTATACACCGCAAGTAGCTAGGTCTTTATTTTTTTCTATAAGCTGAATGCAAGTTAAATGTTAAATGTTAAATTACAGTAATTGTGACCTGTTTTAGTGTTGCCTGTTATGTACTACGCTTCGTCTCAGAGAATTCCCTTAACTGAATGGGAATTCTGAAGCTGTGACACTACACCATTCTAGCAGGCCAGAGTATTTAGGGATTGCCGAGTTTCACAGTCAAAATTTCAGCCATTTACTGGAAATCAAATCAAAATCCCTTTAGAAATATCCAGCTTTGTTCTTGGAAAATGGGTACTTACAGACTTCAGCTCTTTACTATCTCAACTCCTCTATTTTATTCACGTAGAGCGCACTGCAGTGGTCCTCTACATGTGGAAGATGCATCTCTCAGTATCACTTTTCACCTGTGCATCTCATAACATTGTGGAAAAAAGGCACTGTGTCATTATTTTCACTTTACATTTGGGGAGACAACGGCACGGGAGAACAAGATGATTTGCCCACCTCATGGGTAAAGCAGAGCAAGAGACAGGACCACCGTGGGATGGTTTCCCACTGTGGCCTGCCCACGTGTGCTTCAGTCCGGCTGCGGCTGGGGAAAGGAAGCAGTTTCCACACTATATTCTTTGGGGCTATGAACACAGGAAAAGTTGCATCAGACCTACACAGGAATGTTTACCAAGACATTGCAGAGAGCTAATGAACTGGAAGTGGGAGTGTCCAGAACAGTAAGCCCCAAATCCTTATATTCCCTTTCTCCTAAAGGCCACACAGATTTCTGTGTCACAACAAAGAGCACTTTGGTCTCAGCAGGAATACAGACTCCGTTCACTTAATAAGGTTCACTCTCATAAAAAGAGCTGGAAACTCTGATGTGAGAAGGAGACAGGACCTCCCCCCGCAAAAAAAAAAAAAACACCAACAAAAGAACAAAAACCAGCCCAAACCTCACACGCTGTGTGCTGAACTTCTGAAACCGAAGAATTGCCTTCTGTGCGCCAATTTTCTAACTCCGTGTAGCAGTGGTTATGTGATAGCTTTAACATGCTATTCTGTTTTTATTGCCACTGAGTTTGCCCATGAGTAATTCTAGCTCATATATTAAAGAATAAAACAAACAAGAAAAAACCCCTAAACCAGCAAGCAACGTCTATAGAGAGTGCACTGACTCATATTTCTCTACCCAATAAGCCTTCAAGTTCATCTGTCTTACTTTGCTTCATCACAGAGATGGTCCTTAAGACTGTGGTACTTTGTATTTCCTGACAACTTGAGTAGATTTTCAAGGGAGAAAGATGCTTCTAAACAGTTGATGCTCTAACATAGCCCCAAACAAGCGTGGCTGGTGGTACTAATAATCTTCTCCTTTCATTACTCCCCTTCTGATTTTTAGTGGGAAAGTCTTGCCTTCATCACAGCAATCGTAGCCGCAGAACATGTTTAGACTGCCTGTAATTCTGGGTTAAAAATTAACTGAAAATGGAACTTTTCTCCTGGTAATTCTTTTTGTTCATAAAAAGAGTTAGTTTCATTTTTGTAGGCAAAAATTGAGTTCTTCATATCTCATCTGAGATACTAGATTTTCCTATTCTCCAAATTATGGTACTTATTCCTACAGGATTTTCCTCAAGATAGAGAACTCATTATTTTATTCTTTTTCTCTTTAAAAGTAATTCTGAAAGCAGAGATTAATTAAAAAAAACATATTGTTTCATTGATTTCCTCAGACTCTTTGGAAGATGTACAAATTTTAGAAACTAAATACTCTTCTTTACTCTGGATTTAATAGACAGTGGTTTGGGGGCTTGGGGTTTTCTTGAATTTTGTTTTTCAAATAAATATAGCACAACCCTTCTTTCACCTTACCATGTATTAAAACATGGCGGTACTCATATGAGTGCAGAATTCTCTAGTCCTGCTGGAATTTCAGCCCCTCTGGTGTAACGTATCATTAGAAAATGTTAGAAAAAAAGTACTAATTCACACAAACCAGAACGAATTCAATGGGTTTACATCTGTGTCTGATGTCAAAATGATAGGGACCTTGAGTCAGCACTTCATTGTAAATGTAAGGCCATTGTTAGGCTGAAAAAAAGCCATTAGACATGCATGATTGTTTGGGAAGAAGGTGGCAAGTGGGGGATGGATAAAAGCTCTGTACATGAACACAGTGGTATCTTTTTATCTCTAGCCCAGTGGCCCTACTGGCACAATAAATCATGGATTGGCTTTTGCTCTTGAAGGAGTATCATTGGTTCCTTCACTGACATCATAAATGTTCAACCACTTAGAAATCCTGCGCTCAAGACTGAAGAGAACTCAGTGAAGAACATCATCGTACAGGTAGGTTCTCCTTCGTACCACGTACGAGATTCAACCTGGGTAAATGGGAACACAAAATGATCCTGCCATTCTGGGATGCCTTGGGGAAGTATATGGTTTTAAAGATCATCTCTGAGCACAGTAACAGAATAAAGCCTTTGAAGAGTTGGATAGTGGAAAGGAATAGACCTGTACACTGAACACAAAGAATCACAAGCTGTAACAGGAAGCACTTGAAGATAACAGAAATGATCACAAATATCATCCTGAGATTTAACTGCAAAATCTAAACCCTTCTCTTAGTGCTGTGGAGACAGTAACTCAGGATGTGCATAGGTTTGTAAGCCATGTAACAAGTAGCTGCTCTTCTGCTTCTTCATTGTAATGTCCCACAAGGCACACCCGACTATGATACCTTTTGCAGTGTGTAAATAAATGCTTCCAACTTTTTTTTTGGTTGTTTTAATCGTATTTTTTTCCTCCTGCCACTATAAGCTTCATTCATTTGCCACATCACCTTTAGTATTTATTCAATAGAAATTGTAACTGCACCCTTAGAAAAAGAAGATGCATTCCCTTATCTCTCAAGTCAGAGGAGAATAAAACCCATCCTTGTTGAAGAAGTAGCCTGAGATAATCCTTTCACTTAGGCACTGACTACCATGAAGAAATTCTCTTGTCTGAGATGAGTGGGAGGAATCCCGTAAAAAGAGGATAGGAATGGGATTACAGTAATATTTGGCAACAGCCAACAGATTCTCCTAGTGAAACCAGGACATAAAATGTAAAAACACCGAGAGAGACATTTTGCTGTAAGGCTGCATGTACAGAACGAAGGAGCTATACGGTCTTAAAGAAAAAAGTTATTCGTATAGCTGGACAGAGAGGCATCTTCAGTATGAGATCAGAATAAAATCCTGTGGGTTTTCAAATACAGCTCTCAGCTGGAGTCGAACAATCTGTCGATTGGTCCAAGGAAGGAAGATATTTCAAGAACAGATGAAGGAAAGCAGAAATTGAGAAGCCTAATTTATTTAGGTGTCAGCAGGGTTACTACACTGCCCTGGCCTGTTTGAAATGCTGTGCGAGACGAGCGCAAGGAAGGAGACCTTCTGGCCTGTGACAGGACCAGAACATCATGTCCTATTGCACCTGCACCTTTCTCTGGAGTCTGTCAGGATGTTTTGTACTTTTGCTTTGTCTTTCTATTAAATCGCCTTTAGCTCAATTGTGTATTCACTTTTATTTTTCTCTTATGAAAGTGATAAAAATAATTACCATGGGGCAGATTTGCCCTTATTTACAAGGAAGCAAACCCATATAAGCCTTCTCGTACTCCGTTGTTTCACTATTGTCTTGAAGTAGTAAGGTATCTTCTTTTATATGTTTAATATGTACGTATATATGTTTAAAAAACTTGAAAAGACATAAATATATATATATTCATGTTTTCAACACTGACAGAGAGCGGTTTCTTCTTAAGCTACCTGAAGTTATGAAAAAGACTCACATTAAGGCAGCAGGCTCATTATTGGAATAGAGCTCCATCATTATCAAGTCACACTCCAGGTGTTCATTCCCACTCCAATTCTGTGACAAATTAGTAATTCTAATGAGTGCTCGTATGGCAACTGTTATGACGACAGATCCCTTACTCCTGTGGCTATGGCAATAGCATATCATGGGGTTAGCAACTGCCTTGATTTCCCATAAGTAATAATAAGAATAGACTGTTACATTTCTAGTAGAAGTTTATTGCGCAAGGAGGGCATTAGAAGATACTTCTACTTAGATTGGGATAGCCAAAAATGTGCTTTTCATTTAGTTACAAATTTTCCCCCAAGAAACCTGAAATGGGCTTGCCCAAATTATAGGCTACTCCCTTGCTGCTCTTGACCTTAAAATAGACACAAAGAAAAAGAGAATAAATGTCCCCTTTATCTCTAGTGTGAAAAAAACCCCAACATTTGGGTCTATAGAACATTCACCATATATTTTTTTATTGTTATTATATAATGTATTTTGAAGGTTTTCACTACTGGTGTGAACTGGAAACCATATTAAAAGGTCTATCTGCTCCAGCCAGACTGGGGGTCCATTTAAGGGCCTAACATTGAACTACTGAGTTCAATCCGACTCCGATGGCACCTATCAAGCCTAAGCCATGAGTACTTAATGCGTTCTTTAATGTAAAGGTGAAAACTCACAAAGGAAAGTAAAAGAAACAAGTGTCATCAGAAATTTGAGCACTAATAGGGAGAGGTGTTAGTGAGACAAAACTGCATAAGAAAAAAAAAAGAAAAAAAAAGTGACTGTTTATACCCTGAATTAATCAGTTCTGACTTCTAATATCCTGCCTGCTCAATAAACTTTAACTAGGAACATTGCACTACCCTCTTCTTATTACATATGGGAAATCAATGTGATTGCTAACCCCACTAAATGTTATTAGCATAAACACAAGAGCAAGGGATCTGCCATTTTAACAGTTGCCATATGAGCACTCCTCAGAAATTAGTGCTTATCTGTCACAGATTTCAGGCACTGAAAATGAGCAGCACGGGCTGGATAGGATAAGGACTGAATTTTATCCTATTAATGTGTTTGCATGAACTTTAGAGCTAACATAGGGGGTTTTTAATTTTCTTTTTTTTTTTCCTTTTTTCTTTTCTTTTTTTTTTTAACTCCCTTTATATTTTGTTAAAATGGAA
>VYZM01007050.1:843858-857526 GCA_013398915.1 Dromas ardeola
CCCCCCCATCAAAAACGCAACAAGTTGGTGTGGGGTTTTTTATTTTTTTTTTTTTTTTCCTTTTTTCTTTTCTTTTTTTTTTTAACTCCCTTTAGATTTTGTTAAGATGGAAACTCCAGTTTCAGCTTTGAGATTTTGCTGACCACTGTGGGATTTTTGACATCTGGGAAGATAATTCCGCCCCCAACCCCTTTCTGTTCTAACAGATCTAAATGTTTCTACCTCTCAGGTACTAAATAATGAGCCTTTTTAAAGCCTGCATAAGGTTGTCAGAATAAGACAACTGATGGATATTAAGAAGATGACTTCTTTTGTTTTCTTTAACACTCAGATAAACAAGTATAAAAAAGGGCACAAAGCCCAAGCTCATTTTGCAATTTTAGCACACACAGATGTGATAGCATCCTTCAAGTAGAGGGACACAGTGGTTTCCATTCAACACTTCTGCAATAAATTCCCAAGACATCCAGGAGCAGCAGGAGTTATTTTAGAAACTATCTACGTCTTCTGCTTACATACCCTCTTCAAACACAAGTAATAGATGGCTTGGTTTAACTGGATTTTTAAACTAACATGTCTATCTTGCTTGTACTTCACCTTTGAAGTTCTTTCTTGCCTTTAAAACCTTCATCTGAAATAATCTGAACTGTTGATCTTTAGCACTCATCACAAAGCCGTCTTTCCCCCCAGATTCTCTGGGAGCGCGGAGGCATAGTCAGGATGAAAGAGATCTTGGAGGAAGCCTAGTGCATGAACTGTTGTTACGCTGCTTTGGAACGAGCGGATTTGTGAGGGGTCAGAGGGTGAGGCTCACGAGCAGAAGGGCTGCGAATGACGGACAGGTCTTGTTTCACCTCCAGAAGCTGAAAAAAGCGAAACTACAGAAACGCTGCTGGGAATATCGATCAACAATATGAGTAAATTGTTTAGAAAACATGTTCCTTAAAAGAAATTACGGTATATATATTTTAAATAGGATTCAGAAACCTCATTCTTTACCCTGAAGGGGTTTTTTTGCGGTTTGGTTTGGTGTTTGTTTCATTTGTTGATCTTCTTTTTTTTAATTAGATAACATTCTACCTAGGACAAATCATGAAAATGTTTTTCTTATAAAGGTGGAGTTCCAGAATAATGGCGTTCTAGAAAGCCATCTCTTATGAGCAAATATCTCACGTTCATTCACCTTGCTTACAGTCTACCAGGTATATAATTATATTCAGTTTCTTGTCCCCCTTGGCATTTATTTTATTTATATGGTGTGGTTCATGATTATTTTTTTCCTTGAATGAGAAGCTTTACAATTATCCTGCATTACGCTATCATGTCAAGCTGGTAGAATTATTAATATTTAATAAATTAACAGATCAATCTGACTTTTTCTTATCCAATTTATAAATTATTCACAAGTTCATCTTTTTTTTTTCCTCTGCTGTCTACATAATAATAGGTGAAAAAAATGTATTGCCCATCAGATCTACTTTATGGTTACTTTAAAAAAAATATTTAAGAAAGGAAGCTGGAAGTGCATCCAATATGCACATAAATAATTGTTTAATATAGTGTTTTGAAGCACTTTGCTCTCCTTAAAATTCTAAAAATAAATACTTTTTTTTTAAAATCTCAACTGAATTTTCAAAATAAAAGAGAAAAAAGATAAGAGAGAGAACATCAAGGGTAAAAATCAATGAAATTTCATGGTAAAACCTTGTAGCCAAAGCAGAGGCCTGCTGCACCCGTGAAGGGGAAAGAGATTTTTAGAATTTGTTCTGTACTTCACTTTCTTTCTGTAAATTGGGATTTTTTTTTTTGTAATATATCTATATATATATATACACACACACACACACATACACAAACACCCCCCAATTCTCTTCTGTCTATGACCGAACATTACATCTGAATATAAATCCTTCAGAATGGCTTCTGTTTTGGCAGATCAAACTATTGCTTCCTGAGATTCAGCTTTTGGCCTCCTTAGTTACACATTTCTGGTCCAATATCAATGAAAGTGACCCATAATTGAGTACATCAGCCCGAATTAAAGAAATGCAGATCAGGGCATCATATCTAAATTAATTTCCTGACTTTGCATTCAGTCTTCTCTGCACTACCAATTATGAAAATGAAAGATAGGGCACTTGGAAAATGAAAGAGGACTTTGACAAGGTTGCAAGTCTGCTAAATTAAGGAGACCTTGCCGGTTGCCAGTGTTTGAGGGCACTTGCACACCCAGAGTCAAGACCGGAATGAATTCTGAAGCTGTAAGAAATGTGTTTTAAATAGATATAAATTTAGGCTTTAACCTTGCAATATTCTACCTCCTGGTGACATCAGCAGGCAGAACAGAGCACCTTTGCCAGGAAATGGGAAAGTACGAAGCCATCTAATACGTACGTTGGTGTTACTCACTGTAACATCTGCACCCATATATGGGTATTGTTCTGCCAACACCGGTAATAGGGTGTTTTTTCCAGGGATATTCAACATGCTGCCTTGATAGCAATATTGATGACTGCCGATTCACTAATAAAGATACAATAGTTCCATACTGCACTTAATGTAAAGTGTACTTTGCAGATCAGGTACTTCTGTTGGTAGAAACCGTGGAGGTATTCAGAAGCTGCCTGGACATGGTCCCCGGCAACCAGGTGGCCTTGTTTGAGCAGGGGGCAGTTGAACCAGACAACCTCCAGAGGTCCCTTCCAACCCCAACCATTCTGTGCTCTAAACATTTCCTAATAAGTCTCCCAAATCTGTTGGAAATGATGGAGAGACTGTAGCACTTAACATGAATTTAGGACACCGCGTACAAGTAACCACTTAAAACTGACTGCAGATGTTATTAGAACCCGGAATTACTGTGGTGTGTTTTCTGCTGATTGCCAGAAATTTTTATTTAATTTAAATGTAAATTTCTAAGTGTCCTGGTTTGACATTTCTACGTAATTTTTACAGATATGCCTGATTTCAACTGTATCCTTTTTGTTAATTGTCTTCTCTGCAGCCCTCAGATGTTATTTCTTATGGAGAAAAAAAGATTTTTCATTTACCTTTTTTAAATTTTTTTTAATATATAGTTTTGTTTGCAACTGTTTTTATGAGCAGTTTGTTCATCTCATACCAAGGTGCAGGCGGAACTTAGACCTTGTGAATTTGTGGGTTTTTTTTCCCACTGAGGTGTTTGTGTGACTGATGGCTCTGTGGAACTCTGTAGGTTTGATCAATTATTTTGCTTCGTGTAACAAATCATGTTGCAATCATATCTCGCAGCTAGAAACTTTAGAGGGCAACATAAGTCTCTCTTTTATGGAGAATTTAAATTACCTGAGTCATTTTTAAATCATTTGATAAAACGCTAGACAGAAAGGGGGACTGTAAGTGTTTGATACTGCTTCAGTGATCATTCTTATTGTTACAAATACAAATGATTTGATATTTTTCCTTGGCACTGTGCTCCGCTAAAAAGTGTGCTGCCTTTTCAGAAAACCTAAAAAAATATAAATAGCTTGTGTAGATCACTATAAACCTGGGATTGGTCTCTAACATAACCACCAAAAAGAAAAAAAAAAAAGTATGCTTGTTGCAGAGGCAAATTTTGAAGAAGAGATGCTCCTAACATGTAAGTGTCCAATAAAAAAATACCTGAGTAACTTTGAATGTTTTCAAGTTTACTTTCACCACCACTTGCAATGCCGTTATATGTACTTAATGTCAATATATAGTGAGCCTATGAACTTTTTCTGTATCAAATATTTACTAGTACTGCTACACTGATTATTATTTTTTAAATTTAATTACATTTGATAGGTTGCTGAGGTCTCTGCCTGTAGCCCAGCAAAGCAC
The DNA here is from genome assembly GCA_013398915.1 of Dromas ardeola. Classification (NCBI taxonomy): domain Eukaryota; kingdom Metazoa; phylum Chordata; class Aves; order Charadriiformes; family Dromadidae; genus Dromas; species Dromas ardeola. The sequence continues at coordinate 847,702 of VYZM01007050.1, forward strand.
AATGTGAAAACACACCCTCTCCAACTGACACGCTTATGTTATATTCAATTCCATTAGTACTGCCCAGAGCTTCGTTGGTGCTTATGGATGAAGTGAAGGTGTTTTGCTTTCTGAAGGACTGAATTTTAAGGATGCTCTTTAGAGCCTCATCAGCCCATGAAATTCTGCCTGCTTTCTGTGATGTGGTAAACGACGTCCAGGACACGTTTTTCCCCGGGCAAGTTTGGTTTCTTAAAGTTGTTTTTATTTTCTTGCTGTTTGTTTACTCACAAAACTGGTATCATCACTTTGGCTGAAAAAAAATCCCAGATGTAGATAAAAGAATTTCTAAACTTAGCTCTTTTTAAGTGGCAAAAAGTACCTGCAGGATGGATTATTTTTTTTTTTCCCACCGAAAGGAAAGCTATTTTATCTTTAAGCACATTTTATTCTTTGTTTCTGACTGAACATTATTCTTCCAGTTCAGATTCTACCAGTATTTTCCCCACTTTTTGGTCTTGCTGGAGACCTTCAGAATACTGATTCAAAACATTTGCTCTGTCCTGGTTCTGGACATTCTCAACTCCCTTTGCCACGTACTAAATAAACTAGAATAGTATTACCCTTCTCTTGCCATGAAATCAATAAATAATGTATTATTCACTTAAAAATTAAAAAAAATGTAGGAAACTTAATGAGTTTTTACATTTGAAGAGCTGAGCTGAAATGACTCTCATAAAAGAAGCTAGCTCTGAAGTAGCTTTAAGTCATTGTTGCAATTTCATTTATCAGGTGCTTTAACTTAATGATCAAATCATTTGCCCCATCTTTCATTCTTCCCTGACTCAAATACATACGTGCACACTCATGTGCTATTGCTAACAGAAAACAAAGCATTATCAGCATTATTTTATGGAACTGTTATTAATCTCCATCCCATATTGTCACAAAAAAGAAAAGTAATTAGTTTGTACATCTGGTCTACCCACAGGAACAGCAGCTTTTATGTTTGTTTTATAACCCTTCATAGCATGTTCCTGGCAACAGTAAGGGCTAAAACATTTTTATAATAATAAGTGCATTGACAGCGCTTATTTTGTAGGACTCTACCTATCTGCTGTTTTGATGACTATGTCACAAACTACCACTTTGATGAAGCCATGGAAAAGGCAAATGATAAGATGTATCGGGAAGAGAATTTTTGTTAATTGCTGGGCTGTTTAAACCTTGTATAGAGCGTTGCATACAGTTATGATACTATGCTTTCAGGAAGGATTAATTACAGGTGGAATGGATGCAGAGGAGAGGTCAAGGAATATTAGGAAAAGGAGTGATTCCCTTGTGAATGACAGCTTGTTTTTTTTTTCCTTTTCACCCAAGCAAACCGAAGTCTGAGAGGAGATGCAATTGCTTTCCATATATGTAATAATTAGAAGATGGTCACTGGAGAAGAAGAGTGACCCCCTGTGAAATAACAGTGGCAAAAGGGCAAGAAGTTTACATTAGCCATGAGTATTTATGAATTTATGTTAACCCCCCGATCATTTCTAGTAGTAAGGGCAGTTAGAAAACTATGTGAGAAATTAAGAAAAGTGGAGGAACAAAGGGCCATGTTTCAACACCAAACTTAGCCAGTCCATGAAGGGACTGAGTGACAGGGCTAGGTTGTATTTAATGGATCATACAGCCCTCCGGTGCTATATGAAGTAGTGGTGCATTTACTATTGATACCTGAATGCCTCATGTGAAAGCTGGCTTGCCTACAGATGCCTTTGCAGGATATAGATTTTTTTTTTTCCTAATAAGAGTACTTGATTTTATGTATGGAACATCCTTCCTCAAGGAGAGCATCAATAGCTAGTCATTTTCTAGCTTTGCCATCTTTCCTTGTATATCGGTTTACAAGCACAGGCTTTGACTTTTGATTACTCTGTAATACACTTGTAACCACATAACGAATTTCCTAGGATGGAGAGTTAGTTTGTAGCACATGGAAGTGAAATCTTTAAATTAGTTTTGACATGCAACCTGATTCATTAATCAATATGCCTCTCCTGTAGACACATGATCAAAGGGGTTAGCCCACCGTTTTTGTAAACATTGAATAACTCTATAGACGTTTAACAAAATAATGAAGTAATTATATGTAGGATGATAATTTCATTTTAAAAAAAATTTCCTTCTGATTCAGCTTGCTTGTACTAAACAGTCTTTGTATCACATTGTGAAAATTCTTTAACTGAGACATGCCTCCTTCTGAGCAGAAAAAAGAAACCACCGCAATTTCTGTAAGAAATTCTGTTATTTCATTGCTACTTCATCTGGCAGTATTACTATGCACATTCAGACACCCCTCTTGAAAATTTCAGTGCCCCAGATCCATAGCGTCACATGGAATATTAGCTTTATTTATGGCAAAAAGGTTTACAGATAAATGAGCAATAAACTCATAACTAAAAGAGAAATCAAGTATCACTTCATCAGCCTGTCTAGATCTCTTCTTAGCCAGGACTAAATGACATTATCATAACAAGGCATCATTTTTTCCAGTCTCTGTAATGATGTAAGTATCACGGGATGATCCAGTATAGTATACTGATTTCACAAAGAAATGTGTTAAGTCTGTAATAAAAGTAAAATCCTTTCTGGTGTTGACTGAATGATTCATTAGATGTGCCAAATCCCTTCAGCTGCCATTTTGCTCAGTATTTTCAGGATTCAGACCCATGAATCCCATTGATTTCAGTGTACATTGTATCAGCCTCAATATTAATAGACATACCCTAACCTTGGGATAAAATATCTTATTCTAAATGAAGATGAGAGATCTGCACAGGTGAAGCTACAGGTTATAGCTTCATTTTCAGCTTTGACATCTAAAAGCAGATCTTTTTAGTAACTTACTCTTTTGGTGTTCCTCTTAGAACAGAAAGATTTTATTAAGAGAAAAAAAAAAACCAAAAATCTAAATAAACATCGCCTTTTGGTATGGTCACAAAGCAAACAGAAAGAATACTTATGTATTAGTAGATTCTTGGGTAGCTGTTTTGCATACACAGAATACCTCCACATGATGCGCAACATATTCTAGTTTCCTACTGGTGCCACTGAATTTACGTATTTCAAACTTGTTTAAGTTGTTTTTCTAAGCAGAACATACATAAAAGGGTTTGTTTCAGTGTTTTTCTCATGTCAATTTTTAGGTGGAAATAGGAATTTTATGTAGAGATATTGCCAACATGACTGCATATTCCTACTACAGAGCACAACTTTATAAGAAATTTAAATAAAGCAATGAATTGAAAACCCAGACTGTATAAAGTACAGAATAATACAAAATAAGTACAGAAATACCACTAACCTGTATGTCACTGCGGGGGGGGATCTTCTCACTTGGTTTTCAATGTCTGCAGCTCCTGTTATGCTCAACAGATTTCAGAAGACTGAAGTGCAGACTATTCTGAGATAACTCACTCCTTGGATCACAAGAGAATTTCCTTTTGGACTGGGTTATGCCCAATTCTCTGCTCAAACGATGTCATCACTGCACACATGGCCTCAGGTTGTCCAGTGGAGCACTCGCTGGCTGCGGTGTTAGGTCTCTTCTAGCACTTGGGACACCCTGGGGTCCACCTCCTCCAGTTCAGCTTGTTTTAAAACAAGGACTGAACACAGCAGAACCTGCTCTGTAAAGTAAATCAGTGCTTTGTAAGCATAGGGTTAGCATTAAATAGGGTTAATTAGTGTTTAACTAGGGTTTCTCTGAAAAAAAAAAAAACCCACAACAAAAAACAAAACCAAAACCCGAACAATAATGCTTTGAATTAAGGCATTAATGAAGGTGCAGCCTTAAACAGTTAGTTCGGGTGTTAAGGTCTATGCTGTAGACCTCTAAAGATAGGGAAGATGAATTCCACCTTAAATTTACTGGTAAAGAAAGGAAGGAAAGGAAATCTAAATATACAATCACCACATTTCTTATGAGCAGTTTCAATGTATTTTAAGAAAAGGAAATCAGAGTAATTTCTCAAGCTCAGGAGGAAAATTCCAATTTATGACTGATTAGAAGAAGCACGTGAAAATGAAAAGAATGAAGCTCTATTAACTGGAAACAAGAATCAATATGTATTTCCAACATCAGATTTAGGCTATGATTATGTGGACTGCTTTCCTGGTTGTACTGCTGGCCTTCTCTGGATCACTAGACCTGAAGCAGTGATGGTAGTCAATAAAGTAAAGAATATAAATCTTTTTTCATGTGAATTGTTTGAACTGTAAGAGCTGGTGGCTAGAGCTGTTCTTAAAAAATGCTTGGAAAAGAACATAAGTGTTATGGGATCCTCTTCTCTTTTGGTATTTCTATGTCCCAGTGTTTTAATAACAGGAGAAATAATTTAAGTTAATAGTGAATAGAGCCACTCCAGCTTCTAGTGGTTTTGAGAAATCTTATAATATTGTCTTTTCTTGGCTTAAGCTCTGAATCATGTGGCACCCAGCAGGATTGATCAAGTCGATTTCAAACTTCTTGGCTCCTCTCACAAAATGAAAGAAAGCATTTGAATTCAGAGGATGTTTTAGGTGGAAAGTAAATTCTGCAAAACAGGATTAAAATATAATAAAAATAAATTTTATACCCCAAATGTTTTCATCAATCAGCTTAGAAATCCATAGCAGTTCAGCGGTACAATACTAATGATTTCAGTGGTACGACACTTTCGATGATTTTCAAAGTTATGTTTTGAAAACTGAGTTTGTTGCCTAAAAGAATGTTCTATATTGCTGTCTATTTTTATACATAGTTCACTGGGATTCTATAAAAGGTACTCAAGTTGTTGAAAACTTTTGACTTTTGAAAATGTTTTCAAAAAACCTATTCCATTATTTTTGATGAAAAAATGCTTGTTACTATATGTATTTTGCCAAATGAATGAAATATTTCATGAATATATTCCTTTCTAAGAAATTCTTACCTGTAACGATGCCACATATTGTGCTTGAATATTTTTAACATACTTAATATAATGTCTGAAGGGAAAATTCAGCGCTTTTATTTATTTTCAAATTTTTCTTATTACCTCTTTTTTTTTATTCTTTCCCTATCCTTGTCTCCCCTTAGAATACCATCATTTCCCCTCTCTCGGTTTTCAGTGTCTCAGTTTGATTTATTTGCCCAGAACAAAGTCTAATGTAATCAAATACTGGGGAGAAAGGAAAGCAAAATTCTAAAGAAAGAACATCCCTTTTAAGCTAATCTGGATCGCACACTCTGGAGTATATCACGTTTCCTTGCCTTGCGTCGTTTGGTTCTCTAGTGATGCCTCGCTAGTGAGTTTGCATACTGTTTGTTATTAGATCTTTCTCAGTGTAAAACAAGTCATAAAAGATAAAAAGGGAGAGGATCTTATTTTCAGAATGGAGGGATGTTTAACTTCTACTGAAATTATTGGCAGCAAGTATTGAAGACAGAATATCCTCAGTGCCTGAATAAATAAATTAGTTATATCAAAACACTTTAAAACGTATTGTATAGAAATTGTCCCTTTATCTCTTTACCTGCATTTACAGCAATTCAGGGAACAGTAAAAGTAATTAGGGATTTTCTAGTTTATTCTATGCAGTATTCTTCTGTCATTAAAACTGTTAATATGAGTAATCAATATCCAGGAGCTGGTTTTTGCTTTGGTGAGCAATCCAGTGAGTTAAGTGAGTAACTGTCTTATATCTTGAAAGATATTCACACAGGGACTTTATATCTAGTACAATTAGTTGCCTAAATATGGTTAAATGTGTAGAGCATCACTCAGAACTAAATAATGTATGTATTACTCCAAAGAACATTGGGAACTTATGAATTTCTATTCAGCCTGTTTCACTCATTTTTTATTAAACTTGAGAGCTGTGACCTATCTAGAGATTTCTGGTTAAATTAAGCTAATTGAAGACTGGAAACAGCTAGAGTGAGAAAGGAGTATATGTAAATTAGTTAATATAAATTTAAGTTAATGAATAAAATGAAGTTGGAAATGTGATTTTTTTTTTTTTGTTCCACAATATCACTTTGCTTGGATAAATAATTTAGGCTCCCACTCTCTCTGAAATACATGAGCCAGCGCTGTAATGCTACGATCATGGTATTTTGTTCGTCAGTGGTTAGATTCATTCTTCTAAACTCATGGGATATTTTTCACAGGAAGGGGTGCTACGAGTCATTCATCCTTGCCCATGATACCTTAGACACCAGAGGCTTTTGTCTCTGAGTGAATCCATATGGGATACTGCGATGAGCCAAGTGACGTGGTATCAAGGGCAACGTATGCATTTCCCTCACAATTGAAAGGGGAGAGTCAGTGGCACTTGGGGTAGTGATGCTGCAATAAACTCTTGCTAAAACCTCAGCCATGATAGTGAATTTTCACCTTAGTGATATCCAAATGAAGCTTTAGTTGTAACCTTCACAAACTCCACTTTGTTGACAGTAACCTGGCAGTAAGTCCAAAGCTCTGCATTAAAGGCAGCTAAACAAAAAAAGTGAACTTGGGAGGTCATGAAAAGTTAAAAAGTTCTACGGGAGTACAATGGTTTTTATCTGAGAATTAGATAGGAATGATACTATGGGGTTTCTAACTCTCCACCTTTTTTGGATTTAATCTTTTGAAATTACACTTTTCAGACCTTAACAAGAAAAGTGTACAAATAATGACAAAAACAAGTAAATAAAATACTAGTTGCTGATATTTCTCCTTTCTGTATCATTTAATTTGAGCTAAGAATGGTATGAAAAATTATTTATTCTATTTGACCACGCTCAGGACCAAATGCTATTATTGATAGCAAGGAATATTTGCAACCAAAAAAAAACCAAATTATATTTTCAAAATGCAACTATAAAGTCATTTAAATACAACGCACTTAATTAAATTTATGATTAAAGTGTTGGTCTTCATTTTTATGGGATCGAAACTTTACGTTCTATTTTCTGTTTCAAAGTCAGACTGTGCTCTGTTGCCATGGCATGTAGGCATATGTATACCTGTGTATATAATGAGATTGCTGGGATGGGAGACTACGTTGAAGATAGTAAGGTATCTTTCAATTGTCTTCAAGGGATTCAGCATTCAGCATAGCACACACCTTGGTTTTCCAGAAGTATGATCATACACACGAACACAAAGCAAACACAAAGTCTGGTAGGATTTTACAGCATTTTTTCTTGTACGAATGTCTATATGAAGTACAAGACAGGTACTGGATTCTAGGGTCAAATAAAGGCAACACTCCATCACCATGGGACAAAAGCCATTATAGACTCCCACGCCTGCTTTTTCTGGCTCTGCAGCAATTCTGTGCATAAAATGCTGTTATATATCTCTATACATTCTCTCTGTCTCTGCGCACACATAAAACTCAACAATTCACAGTGAAAGCAAAGATCTCTCTTGTGGTCCCGCGGCATTAAGTGCCTTCCACAGAATATTTTAGATGGGATTTTAAAAACTATTTATTGATGTAGTTGCATAGGTGCTAGCAAAATGTATGCAATAACCCTTTTAAAATTCACAGGAAAATATACAGTCAGCTTAACATCATTTCTATAGCAAGAGACTACCTATTTCATAGATGTACTTCAGTCACTCTTAGGTTATATAAACTCAATTTATCTAGGAGGGAAGGAAACGTACATCACCATTTTTTGATAAAAAGCCTCTGTATCACTATTAGTAAAACTTTGTTCTTATATTAATGCGTTCATTTAAAACTAGGCACTTGTGTATGAAATAGTAATGTATGGGACACGCAAGGAAATCTATAAATGGAGAAAAGGGATGGCTGTAGGACAGTTGGTATATCAAGTTATAAAGGAAAATAACATAAGGAGAAAATACTGCAGATGCAAAAAATACATGAATTAATTTGTAAATAATAGATGTTAACAGGCTGTTACGTAGCAAACATACAGTAGCTGGATTGCTCTATGTCATTTCAACTTTTCTGGATCAAACTATGATTTCCTCCATACTCTGGACTTATAATAATAATACATCAAAAAGAGAGACTGTTAGACATTTAAAAAATAAATGCTTCCGTTTTTACCTAAAAATTCCAAACATTAGTAATCCAGACAGTTACCACTTTGTGGTAAACTTTGAACTTTGAAAAAGCATGTGAAAAGTGGCACAAACCAATCCATTTAACTACCACTTTGTTCTGCCTATTCTCTTTGTGCAATGAAATCAACGAAAAATTAATGGCTTCCATGCAACATGTTTTCACAGATCAGTACCTTAAAATCTTCATCAATGAAGTTGCCAAATTATTGCTGGAGGGTTGGGGTTTGTTATTTTTTTTTGTTTGTTTGGACAGACCTGCATGAACCAATAAATGAAACAAACAGATGCCAAAAGGTATCCAGATGGTCACAGTTCCCCAAGCCCTGTACCCTTACCGAGTCAGAACTGACAAACCCCACGGCACCATACAGAGGAAAAACATTGTTTCTGATCTTTCAAATGCCTGCTTATCCCATTACATCTAATAGATGATCATAAATATTGATTCGGGGTACAAAGGAAAGGCTCCGACTACTGAAAGTTGATAAACTGCTTCTGCTTTCTTAACCTCAGCAGTTAACATTTTGCAGTAATTGTTGTATGAATGTTGAATAATTACAGGCCTTTTGGATTTGTGCCAACGCAGCAGAGTAATCTACATGATTTGTACTTCCTTCTATTATTTTATTTGGCTTTAATTAGCGCAGATCAAAACATCTTCTACAGGCTATTGCTAAGCACAGCGTGTACTGCGGGCGTGCAAGCCTACAAAGTCAAATCTGCCCCTGCTATCTTGTGGTGAGGACTGATGATGGCGGAAGATACCCGTTGGACTTTCTCTCAACCTGCTTCCCCCACGTCAAAGTATTTTTATCCCATAGCAATATAAGTATACAACCTGCAGGCAACATCCAAGATCTTAGCGTTGCGTTAATTGAGCTGTGTACTGAGAAATCGCAAAGAGCACCTGAATGTTGTTTTGGCAGTTCACGTGGTTCAGTCTTTCCAATAAACTGTTAGTCTTTCAGAAATTGTATTGCGATTCGGGCCACATGTAGTTGTTAAAGATAATGTGGCACCTTTACAAGAGTTTTTTAGCCTGCTCTCCTACTTAAATCCCCAGTGAAATAATTACACTCTCCTACTCTGGATAGCTTTTCCACCCCTAAAATTTCTTTTTCTTCTCATAAACTGTGATGGAGAACTGCAGTGCGATGGTAAGGAGCGTGGCAGATGTCACACACAATGTATTACCCATAAAAAAATGCTATCAGCCTCTTTGATTTCAGGTAAATTACATACTCCTAAATTTACAGCTGCTGTGCTGAAATATTGAGTGTGTGCATAAAACGTGTCTCAATCCAGACAAAAATATTACACCATCAAGAAGTTCCTCTGATATAAATGGAGAAAAGCCCTGGAGAATCTACCCTTTGGAAAAAAGAAGTAATCTGAGGATTACCTTGCTAGACAAAAATCAGTAGAAATAAGGGAAATCACAGGAAACCTCTTCTTCTGCTCAAAAAACCCCTTTCCTAGACAAGTACAGTAAAAACAAATAAACAAGCAAAAATAGTTTATTTTGAACAAAGGAAAATACTTCTTGACAAAGTTATTGTTAATAATGCCTTGGTTAGCTTCCAGGGTGAAGTTTTTATAGCTGTTAGAATTCACATAGCTAACAGGCAAAGTGGGAGTTCCTATAGCTCCATACAGTTATGTTCATTAACATACAAACTAGATCCAGATTGTTGCTAATTGTCAGGTGAATTTATTCGTATGTCTTTCCAGGAAAAAA
>VYZM01007050.1:857559-910644 GCA_013398915.1 Dromas ardeola
AAAAGAGGAAAATATTTGACAAGAAGAATTACAGAGCTGCTAAGGGTAGGACACTCCACAACAGTTACTTGCCTTCAAAATACAATTTAGCGATAACCCATATGCAGAGCACGACTATACTTTCTTAGGCCAAGCTTTTTTTGATCACTTTCTTTCCTAAAACAATACAATCATGAAAGTTTGTTAATGAAAAAAAAAAACCAAACCACAAAAAACTGAAGGAACATCTCAGGTATATTAGGTTTAGGTGATGTTGTTAGTCTGAACGTAAAAATCACCAGTTCTCTTACCTGTTCTCCTGATACCAGATCTACGCATACAACCGACGGAAAACACATGCCTGAAGCTCGATGGATTTTGAGGGCAACCATCCAGCAGAGCCCTCAGCAGCACTGCAGGGGAGAAAATTGTCCTGGTTTCAGCTGGGATGGAGTTCATTTTGCATTAACTCAAGAGCATTCCACCAATTTGTTTTTAATTTCTGTCCCCAAATATTCTTTCCAGTATTATCTTTTACCATGGCTTATTTTATCTTAAATAAGACAGAATAAATTTATAAAAATAAATAAACGTCTTAAATATCGATGGACAGAATTTTAATTTAAAATCTGAAGGTAGATAGTGAAAAATATTACAAAAGGTTGTTGGGGTTTTTTTGTTGGTTTGGGGTTTTTTTGGGGGGGGTTTTTTTTGGTCGTTTAGGAGGGTTTGTAGGGTTTTTTTAGACAAGAACAAAATCTGGAGTGCTACATCCAAACCCACCTTCAAGTGTGCCAACCTAAGGTTTTTGTGGTGTGAAGTCAGACTAAAATTTCACAGCTGGCCCTTCTTTATATACTTGGCCTGAGTCTGAATCCTAAGAAATGTCCTTGTTTCTTTTTCTAGAGACAGTAAAAGGAAGGAAGGAGTTGAAACCCGGTGCTGAGTTTTATAGCTTAGACTTATCTGTAAATTAGACCTAGCTGGCTGTTTAATTAAGAGCTCACAAAAGATCGTTCCCTGTAATCCAACATATAAAGAGTGGAGTCCTATTCTATAGACAACTGTAACAATAGTCAGACAAATCACACAATAATTGGCGTAGGAAGAAGAAAGGCCTGACTCACACTCAAAAAAGCACAGGTTTTAATCTTTTGACTTACAATAAACTTCCTCTAGGTGGTAACAGGACACTTCTCTCTCTCTTTTTTTTTTTTTTTCTAGAGGCCAGACAGTAAATATCACAGGTTCACTAATAAAAATCCTGCAGTTAAAAGGAGGCTCCAGCCTCGAGCACCAGAATTTCACGGAAGTTCAGATCCGCTGCTTGGGAAGGAATCTGTAACAAATGTGTGTGTGGTGGTGCAGATACAACGCCAAAACACATTGCACATGCATAAATAAACAGGGGATTCAATACGGTACCACTTCCATTCAGCCGTCCCTAGTATTTAACTGCAGCAGGTTAGATTTTCATCACTGGCCTAACACAGCCGCAACTGAATGAATAATAAAACCGTCCTGCACATGGAAAATCTCCCTTTCTAGATCAGCATTTCTGCATTTGTACCCACCCAGAGTCAAGGCACTGTCCCGCTTTGTATCTTTATATGCACCCGCGTTATGTACTGCTTACCTCAGAAAAACTGGTATCTGGAGGAATTAAAAAAAAAAGTCAGTTTTTACTCTTATCCATAAATATCTATCAAGGGCCGGTCAGACCCTTCTCCCCAGTTGCATCCCTGGGGTAATGCAGAAGTTGTGTTTCAGGAAGCGGAAACAGCATGTAGTATGTAACATACACCAGGGAGACACACTATACAAATCTTTCAGGATTCCCACTCAAATGTTTCTTTGGTTTCTGCAGTTTTCGATGACTTTAAGCAGATACGTTCTCTGAAGGAAACCAAATTATTTGCAGATGGTGTTTGCATTCTTCTATATGGGTTTAGGGAGGCAAATATCAAGAGACGACCTTTATTTTTGTGCATCAAAGTACTATGAAGAAAAAACCAGCAACTAGGATATAGCATTTGAGAATATGCTACTGTCATCTACGGGTATCTTATTTACTGAAAGTTATAAATGAGGTGAATATTAATTTAGGCAGGGGTGTGGAGAGTGTGGGAGAACAGTCTGAATGTAAAGCATACCTTTATCTAATACACAGTATTTTTAAAATTGTTAAAATACAAAGCATTTCTTACTCTATTGTTTGGATTTCATCCAGTGAGGTGTGGTAACAGCTTTAATCTTGGCAACAGAGGGGAAAACAGTCACACGCAGTTGGTTTTTCAGGTCAGGAACAGAGACAGCAATTTCTGATTTTGATTACCTTTTTTCTCTTCAAAGACAAGGTGATCAGGTTCAGGAGCCCATTTTTCTGTTTCTGGTTCTTTTCCACATGATGAAACATCTGATTGTGTTACTTCATTCTTATGTTTCTAAGACAAAAAGATAAATAAGTACCTTATATATATATTAATTAGTAGAGCAAAATGGAACCGTCACCAGATAGAGTCACCAGTCAGCCTTTGAGATAATCGTTTGGAACTCGATTCTGATCATGGCTTGTGCCTCAAATAAAATCAAAGGTCTCTTCTCTGTTTTGCAAGTACTGTGATGTCAATAAAAGGATAAAATATTCTCTTACAGGCTATTTATCTCAAACTTATGATGATGGATTGAAACATGGTCTTGTTTCTCTGACTTCTGTGTTTTTCCAGTCTCCTTCATGTGAGTCTGAATACCACGCTAAAACCTAAAGGAAGAAAAGCCAGATGCAGCAGTACTCATGCAATCTCTTTTGCTTCACCTGAGCATGGTGGGGGATAACGAGTAACTCATCGTCTGAGACCTGTCCACGTACAGATTCTGAGACAGCTAAGCTAAAGGTTACCTGGTACCAAAGCAACTGATATTTTTTCCCAGTTTCCATACTTTAGGTTCAAAAGAAGAGTTTGAAATGTATTGAAAGGTGGAGATACTCTGAAAACACTCGAAAGATGCATGATAGACTCCGAGCATTTGCACATGAAACCACAACCTTGAGAGTTATTAATGGAGAGAGCCAAAAAATTAGTTTCAACCAATTTAAATGCATTTCCAATAAAGTAATTTGCAAAGCTGGGTAAAAAATCTAGTGAACTTGCATCTAAAATCCATCTACGGACTATGCTTCTATAAACCCATCCTACAAACACATCATTATAACATGATTTTAGAGCTCTGCTTAAGAACAGTCTTGGACTTCAGAATTGGAACCATGCTAGACAAAGCACTAAGTACTACGCCCTAAAGAATTTTATTTCTTTACACAACAACGAGTCGTAATATTGTGCTACAGATATTAATACACTCCTAAAGAGTAAATCTAATTTCCTTTTCAGTTAGAAGCAAAAAGCTCCATTGCAATAAAGTGGTCCCTTTACAGTTTCTGACAAGGGTAACCCTTGATCCAGAGCTCTAACACAGTGTTGGTATTGACCTTGGTGCACGTGCAACTGTGGCCTCAGTAAGTTTCAAAATTCACACATAGGATTTTGATTTTTTTTTTTTTATTTTGATTGTTTGATCTTCTTCACTGTCTTTGAAGGAATTACAGTGATTATATCCTGCCTGGTGGCAATATGCTAGAGGAACGCAGAGGACTAAGGAGGCTTAACTTGCTACCACCTGGAAAGTTGAAAGTCTTCAGGACTTAAAACTTTAAACTAATATTTCAAATGGGTTAAAACCAAGCTGTGAGAATTCAATCAATATTAGGAAAGACTGTGAACATACCATAGGAGCAAGATTCTTTTTTTAGATAAATATAAGAAACCATGAATGAACAACAAATCCACAATCTCTAAGTGAACATAAAGGCAGCTATTAGCTTTAAAAAAATCATAATTTCCCTTTAATTACCAAATAATTTTACCCTTCAATTATGCTCAAGAAATTACTGATTGTATTTTCTACCTGGAAAAGTGACTGTCTGGAAAATTAATGTTTCTAATATTTGATAATATACTAGACATTCTTAACATAACGATGTTAAAAGTATTTTCAATGCTAAGAATTTTGTTTTGACTGTAGTTGCGTGCCTTTCTTAATCCTATCTTCTCTCTCGTCCTCCACGCATATACTCTTTTGCCTGTCGTACATACTTCTGCAGAATCACTTTCATAATAAATAAATAGTCCTAAACATTCTACTTTACCGGAGACAGCAGGTTGAAGAAAACCAGAGGAACGAAAGGCTGCGGGAACTGGGTCTTTTTAGTCTGGAAAAAAGACGACTGAGGGGGGATCTTAGCAACGCTTATCAATACCTGAAGGGTGGGTGTCAGGAGGATGGGGCCAGGCTCTTCTCAGTGGCGACCAGGGACAGGACAAGGGGAAATGGGCACAAACTTGACCATGGGAAGTTCCACCTAAACATGAGGAGGAACTTCTTCACTCTGAGGGTGGCAGAGCCCTGGCACAGGCTGCCCAGAGAGGTGGTGGCGTCTCCGTCTCTGGAGACATTCCAAACCCGCCTGGACGCGTTCCTGTGCCACCTGCTCTGGGTGACCCTGCTCTGGCAGGGGGTGGGACTAGATGATCTCCAGAGGGCCCTTCCAACCCCGGCCATCCTGTGATTCTGTGAATATTGCTGGAATTGCTTGGTACCTCAGACATACTCAAGAGATATAGATTGCCCGACTTTCATTTTTTGCTCTGCAGTAATGGTTTCCAGTGGAAATTTTGAAAAAACGTTTCAACAGAGATGAGACAATTGCAGAAGATTTTCCCAAGTTCCTTCAGGAACTTTGTTATCCTCCTATACTAAATATTACAGATTACATTTACGTACCAGCTATTACAAACTCCCCAACTGAGGAATGTAAATGAAGATTAACTCTGCTCCAAATTTCACACAGCACAGGCACTGAAGGAGCTGAATGTGCTTGACATCTCATAACGAGAGATCTTTGCACAGTAATATTTTGGGGAACTTTTTTTTTATTTAATACAACTAGTAAGAAACTAGGTTAAGGGAGAAATCTAGAGCCTTTAAAAATAAAATCATGATTTAAACTTCTTTGAAACTGAGGATATATTAAAAGGGAAACTGGCTGAATGCATTGTGACAGCTTTTTTGTACGTTTCTGGTTATGTGTCTTGATATTTTAGTATATATAGTGATATCAATAAGGATCGGTATTGCCATCTCACCCACACAAAATTTAATTACAGAAATTTGGGGTTTGACATATTGTTAATTAAATATTGATTGTTAGATCATGAACTAAACCATCGGTATTTTCCTTCCTAATTAGAATAATGACTGCTCCACATGCCAACAGTTATGAATCTCACTGAAATAACTGTAGAAGTAGAAATGTAAAAAAGCCTTAAATAATGCAGCATATTGCACCTCAGTTATGATTAATAAATTAGACGCAGTGTAATAGCTGTACTATTTAAATGAACTGTTCACATTTTCCCCTATGGGGAGTAAAGAGCTAGTGTTTGATACTTTGCATTTATTCCAGAGCTTTGTGTTCCAGTTTGCCATGAGTAAGTGGCCTCAACACCATGAAAAAAGTCATCATGGCACTCAGTGCCATCAATATTGTTCTTAGCGATTATACAAGAAAAGCAAATACTGAACTGATAAAGCAAGCCAAACACTCTTTTGCTCTGAGTGAGAAGCTGCATACCATTTCTGGCATATTAAATAGTTCAGTAGTTGAAATTTTTTTAATAATTGATTTTTGTGGTGCTTATGTTCCATGGATGAAGAAGGGACTTCTATTTTCACTGCAATCAGTTTCTCACTTTTTAATCAACATTCATCTAATGTTAAAATCTGTTTTTCTGTATCATGCTGACGTGAGCGATATCATGCTAATTTCTACTGACTGTTCTCTGATTAGTGAGTTTAATGTGCAACTATTCTCCCTAATCTGCAAGTTAAATTTCTACTCAGGAAATGTCTACTTTTTCTTCAGCTTTCATCTTTCATTTTCATCATTTCCCCCCAGACAAAAACCATATCATCACATCTTCCTTGTCTCTTTCTAAATATTTCTTTCTCTTTTTGTTAAGTTAACATTTCCTCACTGCACCAACATAAGATCTTTCTTTCATCTTTTGAGGACTAGCTCTAATAAGCCAGTGCACCTTATACATGATTAATACCATGAAAGTGAACAACAATATTTTTTTGCTATTTTATTAGAGAAAGAGATAGACTAGAAATGGTCTATAATGTATATATACACGCACACCATGATCAATACAAGCTGAGAAACTTGGTAACGGGGGCGTATAAGATGATAAGGAACATGCATTTTTTAGCCCACAGAAGGATCATCTACAGGGCATCTCTGAGCCTTCATTTATCCTTTCATTTTCTCTTTAAGAATGTTTCACATAGATTTCCATACAAGAGTGCATACTTCATGGAGCCTTTTCAAAGTTTTTAAAGGGGAAACAATTTGACCCAGTAGTTCAGTGCCACCGTTTAATCAGATATTAATGGATGCAAAGAATATTTGATATGCTTTTCCTTTGTAGATTGTGGATTTCTACTAAGTCAACTGAACTTCATGTTGGGAGAAGTAGAATATTTTTTGGATATCACTTATTGCAAGGGATGAATTTCCAGGAAGGTGGAAGCACAAACTGCATTTTTCTATTTTTTGTACTAATAAAGAGACGTTTTAAGGTGATTAGCATCAGTCTTTGAAGTACCGTGAACATACTGATTTTAAGGACATAGATAACCTGACAGAGATTATTAAGAAGACACACTTGCTTACAGTGAAATTGTCACGCTGAAGGAGCGTGAATTTTGGGAGGTCTCATTTGCTTAGAGTTTTTCTATCTGCTTTGGGGGTGGGTTGGAGTGGGTGTTGTGGTTTTTGAAATCCTGTTACACTTCCACAGCTGAACTTCTGTATAGCTCCGTAAATTCGTATGAAGAAGTTGAAATGAGCACGAAGCTAAACGTCACAAACCAATCCCTTGGGACAGGCAATGAAAATTTAAAACTGAGTTCATGCTGTTTGCTTATATTGCTACAGATTAAAGATCTATTGCCATCTGTAGATTTTTAATGCTCTCTTTTACACAGTGTTCTGAAATACGGTGTTATCCATTTTATTTTAATGTGTTACAATCTCGTCTATTGGAATGGGATTGAATTTGCTTTTCTATCAGTTTTTCTTATTTGATCTAGAGTTTTCTATACAACATGAATATTTCCTTCTTTTTTCCCCAATGAGTTAATAAAGCAGCTTGGAAAAATTAAACATAAGAAATCTGTGGAGGCTTTGAGCTATCTAATTTTTACATCTCTCTATGCTTCTTCCACTGGAAAGAGAAGTTCTGCTAGGTATAAATGCGAATCACAAAATCCAAATATACAGGAATCATTTACCATAGAGCACGAATCTATGCAAATGAATAAACAATTGTATGTAATTAAATGCAAGCTCTAGAAAAAGGCTCCAGGAGAAAGTGAATCTAGCTATGAAAGAATTAATACGACAGATCTAGGACACAAGTTGCTCATCCTATAGGGAAGTCACTTTCAAACCTTAAAGTAAACAATTAGGGTTAGTTTGGATGTACTGCAGTGGACTCAAAAAACAGAGTGTCTCACTGGAAAGCACTGGAATTATTCCAAATTCACCAGATAATATTTTAAGGCTTTTTTTTTTGGTTTGTTTTTTGTACTAAACAGTCATTGGTTATGTCTTATCTGTATTTTACAGCAGGAAATAGCAAGACCTGGTAAAATCGAGGAGTTCAAAATCTACACAGAACATTGAAGCCAATGCAAGTCTGATACATGGTCAATGGATTCAGTCAGTTGACTGCTGTTAAGAGCCTGGATTTAGAACAAATACAGAGGTGGTTCCTTTCGGTATTTGCACTGATGACACTTAAATTCAAAATAAATGTTTACTTGTAATTTGTTCATTTGATCATTTCAGTAATAGAAATTGAAATAAGTTGCTATTTTATCAATTTCATTATAGATCAAAATTATTACTCCTCAGAATATCTCTGGGCAAGTTTCTTCAAACACGGATGCACGAAATTAATTATAGAAATATTGATTTTCTCAATACGCAATATTTTTGTATTAAATATGCATGTCAATATCTTCAGCGAGGCTTGCTGCATCACTTTTCACTAGGTGTCATTTTGGTAAAATAAATTTGAGCAGTAAATGTTGAACTAGGTTCAATCTGTAGTTTCTGTTAAAACAGAAAGTTGCTTACCCCTTAACCTCTCTTCTCTAGGGACGTCTCTCAATAAACTTCTCTCTCCTACTGGTCAGCTGGGGCTGTCACTCTCCTGACAATGACGTGCAATAAACTCGTGAAACCCAATGTCTTACAGGAAACATTTAGTTTTGTAGTAGATCATTTCATAATTTCAGCCAGGCTCTTGAGTAACCACACAGGTATTTCACTTCATCTGTTTGTTGTTCAACAGCTTTTGGCTTGTTCCTTCTGATGAAGGAAAAACAAATCTTCCAAGTTAACAGCAATACAGAAAAAGTCCTACTAATTTCCCATTTGGAATAAATTCAAATACACTTACAATCATTTGCATAAAGTAAGTTCGGAGCAATCTTTCCAATGTCATTCCCATATGGCATTTTAGGTATGTAGGGAAGATTCTGAAGTACACTGTAAACCATAATAAGAAAATATTTATCATTTCTTACTGATTCTATAAGCAATTTATATCTACAGGAAAGATTTAACCCTGATACTTGGCAGTGGAAATCCTCCTTAACGAATCTTTATAATCAACATCACTTTTACTATCTGACATCAGAAGTGGATATTCTGGTCAAAAAAAGGTTTCTCCTGCACTTCACTTCAGCACATACATTTCTAACTAAGCACAGTGGCGGAGCATTTACAGATGACCCCAGTAATCCAGGTCTTACCTCACTGAGTGTACTCTGCTATGGAATGTTATGAAATGCTATCAACGCTAAGAAAAACATGCAATTTATTGTGTTTCATGACATAATACATTAGGCAAATGTTAGCCACTGAAAAGCAAACATATTCCTACACAAAAATAAAGAAAAAAAATATCTAGACATCTTATTATCTACTGTATGGCAAACAGGGCAAACGTTAACATTTCACACTGATGCCTGTGCCGCACACAACAGAAACATGGAATTTGTCTTTCTTAGGATGGATATTTCTGCAATACCACATTTCAAGTACATATAAAACAAGTTTAAAATATCAATAATGATGCAGGGAGAATTCTTAACTGACAAGGGAGAGGGTAGCTGGGCTGTAGGAGAGAGTGGCTGTAGTATTTGGTTCCAATACCAGAAAAAAATGAGATTTTGAGGAGGAAGGCTGGCCAGATGCTATGTGTGTCAGCACGCAACGCAAGTGCCTCAGGCACTAGCATGAGAGAAGCTCTACAGAAGCTGGGGAGGCTGAAGCAGCAAGCCAAGAAAGACAGGAAGGCACAAGGGCAAGACTTTCAAGGACACAGTAGGGCAATCTCTGGTCTTTCGGCTTTTAAGGAGGAGGAAAGTCTCACGGAAAGAAGATATCAACCTCCAGAAGGGTAAAATATGTTCCTATATGCTTTTCATGCAATCAATAAATGTTCATTTATGTTGGATAGTAACTCAAGATAGCTTTGCTCTTAATGGGGAAATGGTGGGAGGTCATTATTTTCCAGCTGGGGAATATTAGGCTGACCTGAAGCAGATGCAAAATGAAAATAATATGCAATAAGGTTTTATACCACCATAACCATCACATTGCAAAACCTCATTCATCTTTTGCTCTGGAGACTATCTGTACATGATGAGGCAGTTTAAACCATTATACCCAAAGAGCAAAGTTTCCCTTTGTTGTGGTAGGCTGTATACAGAAACGGAAAAAATGCAACTTACTTTTATTTCTTCTCTCTTTTTTCTCCTCTTAACAGGTAATTAACTCATGTTGTCCAACAATCAATGGTGCTGCATTTCACAAAATTATATTCCTTCTCTATTCTTACTATTCTGCTATAAAGCAGTTAAATTGGCTGCTGAGTTGCAAAGGATACTGGCCGTACTGCTGTCAAAGCTTTAAAGAAATCTTTCTCTTCCAGAAATAGAACAATCTGAAGCTGAAACAGGCAAAATCAGGCAGGTTTATGTGGTGTGGAGACTGCTGAAAAGGTAGAAGTCTGTCCCAGGTTTTACAGATGTACTCTTCACTGTAACTTTAACCTTATAAAATTCAATTTCAGAGCAACATCTCCTCTCCCTCTGAGAAGTTCAGGCATGCCTCAAATGTTTTCACTTTGTCCTGTTTGAACACCTGAAGTCCATTAATCATGACTGTCTTATCAAGGTAATTATTAATGGATGTCCAAGACAGAAGTGACCCACCTGAATCTAAGGATTTTTTTCTTCAAGATGTTGTTGTTGATGCATTAGCAAAGGGTAGTTCATTTTGAATTAAAAATGTAGTAAGAAACTCTTTGTCCTTAAACAAGGGCCATATGGCAAGACATAATTACAATTTACTTTTACTTTATTTTTTCTATTCTGAAGCCATCTATAAAAACATGCATGGCTGAATATGGCATACATGCATGGCATACAATACGGTTTACTGTAAATAATGTCAAATATTAAGGCTATATTATTAAGTGCTCATAATTAGAACAATATTTCTTTGGAACTTTGTATTGCTGCTTACAAAATGAAGATGATGTACAAGCCAGCTTGGAAATAAAATTTGTAATTTTCCTGTGCAGTGGAACAGTCATGGAAAAGTCAGGTGTCTGCACAATAACAGGTCAAGACATGGTCTATTGGTAGCATTGATATTAATTTTCCTTCGTTTTATTTTCACTATAAAGTATTAGATTTTTTAATAATATTATTATTGTAATGTAGCTGAGTTATTGTTGTTGTTATTTTTATTATGTATTATGTTTCCATCAAAATTGCATGAATAACATCTTTATTTCAGATAAGGGCTGTTATATGTGCAGTGTTTGACAGTCACTAAATCTTCCTCTATACACACCCTGCAAATTATCATAGAAAATTACACTGGATGAAAAGCCATGCATTGCTGATATCACATGAGTCTGTGTGGGCACATACACCTATTTTGCAAAGGATATAAAAATTAGAGAAGTGGAAAATAAATTAAGGTGACACCATATTGAGAAGAGAACTGAAAGAAACTGTAAGCCAGAGGATAAAGTTGGAAATCCTCCCTATACCTTACATAAGAAATGAGAGGTAGAAAACTCAGCAAAACTTCAGTCTCGGCAGGGCCGTATCAGTGGGCATTGGGCTCTGC
Source organism: Dromas ardeola (assembly GCA_013398915.1). Classification (NCBI taxonomy): domain Eukaryota; kingdom Metazoa; phylum Chordata; class Aves; order Charadriiformes; family Dromadidae; genus Dromas; species Dromas ardeola. The sequence goes on from VYZM01007050.1 coordinate 868,877, forward strand.
AATGAGCCTGATGGAGAGAGATTTCCAGAACAAGCACCCCTACAAGCTAGCTCAAGACGTTGTGCATATGGGAAACCGAAGCACCAAGAGCTTTATACCTGGGTAAAGAACACTTGAGTGATTATTTGCTTACGTACAGGTATAAGAAGTCTAGGTCTTCAAGAAGATTAACACCCAATCTTTCGCCACGGCGAGGTGCGTGACTGCTCACCGAAGAATTTGAGGGTCTCACGCTGCATCTCCTTACTGTCTGTAGATCAGGTTCATAGATACTCAGCCAGTTTCCATCATATGCTTGTTGATCCCTTAAGCAGTATGTTTGTCTAGTGCACAGAGGGACAGCTGCATCATAACCATACCATGAAAGCACATATATTTTTATGTCCCAGGGAGCAATTGTGATACTCCCAGGAATGACAGCCAATACATACAAAGAAGGTTACATTTTCTAAACACGGTATGTAGACCCTGAACAGTTTTTTAAAGCCCATTTCTACACTAAAAAACAACCAACCCAAACAAACAAAAAATACCCTCTAGATATGGCTGCTATTACTGAAACATGGTCAGATGAGTCACAGTGCTGCAATATTAGTATCAATTAGTTCTGTGAAGACAGAGTAATGATTTTACTAATTTACAGTTTATAATCACTTTAATGTTCATGCTTCCTGAAGTATTCTTCACCTCTTAAAAAAGTCATCCTTCTCAAAAGGTATGTTAGCTGGAAGTACCTTGCTTTTACTCCTTGTCATTGTGTGTGTATTGACGTGATACTTGCTGCTTCCCAGAAGGTTGTCACTGAACGCAGCAAGGTTTTATGAAATCCCATTAATGACTTTCTGATGTTGTATCTTACATTTTAGAATGTAGCTGAATAACATCTATAGCTATTGCAGTAATAGAGCTACACCGCTCTGTTGGCTGTAACTTCAGAAAGTCCACCTGCACTTTTGGGCCATATCGAGGGAAACGTCAGAGAGATACAGGGCTTTAGTTGCAGTTACAGATTGTTCCTCAGACTATTCTAATTTCTATTGCCTGCGTGATGCTGTATAATGATACGCGGGACATCATTTCACACTGGTACAAAAGTCAGTACGATGAATATGACTTCTAATAAAACTATGGGGTAGCGTGGTGGCCAGTGGGGTTGTAACTTGCAAGAACGTCCCTTTACACCTAGTTGTGTGCTGAAAACCAAAATCATCGTGCTGAAAAATGACAGGTACAAAAATGTGAATCTTAACTGCTGCTGCAATGGAAGCTTTGGTAAAGCACATTATAATGAACAAGAAAGTAATGCTTAGAAGTGTTGTCACCTGTGGAGGAGAAATGAGTCCTGTTTAAACCTTAATATGCAAATGCAGTGAGCGTTCCCAAAAAATACACACATCGCAGCCATAAACTGTAACCAACCTACAACATTAAGGAAGCTGAATCACCATGTTCCTGTGCTTAAGTAAATGTATTAACATGAAAATAGGTTCAAGTTCAACAGTAATGACCTGAAGTAATGCATCTATTTGTGGCAATAAATCTTCGAAAGAGCATAGGTGGTATTTGGCGAAGGTTTAAATGGAGTGAGGAAAAGCTGAAGTGGTCTGATTAATTGGGATAAAGTTCTCTGTGTCGGGAGGAAGACCACACTGATAGACCTGATTGCGGGACGGAAGGGTGAACTGATTAGGTTTAATAGAACACTAACTCATTAACTTGATGAATACAATTAAATTCCATGATTATTCTACTAGATTTTTATTTGAACTGCATTAGGCTGCAGAAATCCCAAAATAAGCTCTCTGTCTCACTAACAGAAAAGTTGCTGCCCCAAAGAGTGAGTAAAAGATCAGTGTTTAACAAATTCATGTAAAAAATGTTTTGAATCAAATGAAAGGGATGAACCGAGCTTCTTAATGTTTTGGTTTTCTGCTCAATGTAAGTAGTATTTTTAACGGCGGGGTTACTGAAGACTGAATGTTAAGTCATTAGGTCATTCAAGTATGAAATCTTTGGCTTCAGCCTCGGCACTCTGTTGAACGTGTTGAAAATTGCGATTTAAATGATGTAATTCTTATGTATCAATAAATAGTTTTAGTCCAAAGAAAAACTAAGGAAGACCTATAAAATCTCTAAAGAAGTTATGTTTTCAACAAATTAAAAAATATTCTAAAGAAATGACATTCTATTTTGATAAAATCAAAATATTCAATTCCTGGGTTTATTTGGCTTATTTAACAGGAAATTAATTTTATAAACAAAGTTGTAATTTTGAATTAAACATTTCACATATTTTTATTTGATAAGGACAAACCTAGAATGCTGTGTATTTTTATCAAAATTACTACCTGTATTTCCACAATGCATTCTGTCAAAACTGTCGTATTTCCTCATGAAGTTCTGCCGTTTAGAGAATATGCTCTCATATCAGGAAAAAATGACTTACTGTAATATTTTAATCTACTGTTATATACAGTGCATATTTAAAATTAATGTTTCCTTCTGTCTGATTTTTGTGTTTAGTTTCACATCTTATAATTTTGAGGCACTAATGTTTTATAGTGTAAGTGTTTTTAAATGACAGTTGTAGTCATTTTAAGAATGCTTTTTTTTTTTTTGTTACTAGGGAATTTATTGCTGATAAATTGTACTATATTGACATCAGTGAAAACAGTAAGGCTGTTTGTTTTCAGATTTTCAAGCATTTCTGTTTTGTCTAGTTAAGGTACTTAATTTCTAGCCTGGACAAATTACTTTTCCAGTGCCAGAGTTTTAATGTTGAGGTCAAATGAGTTTTGGATACTTGTTTGGAGGAAAATATGAAATCTCTGAAATCAAGTGGGATGGGATGCAGCATTCACCCTTGAGGACTGAGGCTTGCAAGAGCACTGCTTTGCATCTTTTCCATATCAGCAGCAAGGAAAACTGTGCTTGTGGACTCCCTTCCTAGTGTGTGAATGCCAGCCTACAAGTAGCAAGAGGTTTTCCTCGGTTCTGATCTGAGAAAGATGCAGAACAAAGGCCTGACATTTAAAGACTTAATTTACTATTACCAGTGGCATAAATGATTAAGTCTTTTACAGCAGGGAGAACTTAAAAATTCAGGTTTTTTTCCCCCCCACGAAATTATACTTTACTCTTCCTTTCCATGCATGACTGATCTTAATTTGTGTAACTTCAAAAACTAAAGCTGAAGCTCAACAGCAAGCAGATGCTTGGCATTTCCAGCAGTGTGTAACCTGCGGAAGTTCAATACAATTTCAGAAATTGTTATGCTGCAAAACACGCCTATCAGCTCAGCTGGCCTTTAGGCTTCACTTTATGTTCACTTTAGGATTAATTATTCCATTTCTCGTGTTTGTGAACCATGTTCTATACCGAGGATGTGTTAGAGACGGTACCTGTTTTACCTTCCACATCCCGTCAAACTACCTACATTGGTACAGAGGACAGACAACATAGCATCTCCTTATGCTTGTTGTGGTCAGGTAAATAAAACTATAGGCTTTTATTAAATGTCATTAGTGAAGCGCAGATAACAGTTTACTTAGTAGTTTTCACAGAAAATTATGAAATGTCTCTGCAGTAATACCTGTATTTAATTGCAAAACAAATTACAAGAAAAGACCTTGCAATGTCAATGATATCACAGAATTTGATATTTCTCGTGAAACTTTAGAAGAAATTATTTAATTAAGCAAAGTTTTCAAACTTCAAACAATAATGGTAAAATGAGACAGCAAAGAAAAAGGTTATTGTAGCATTTATGCTACCATTTTTTAATTATTAAATTATTTGTGAAAAATAACTATACCTACGTTAATATCCCAAATATTAAAGAAATAGTTTTTGTCCAAAACCGGAGTGGCATGTTAAAACAGGAATAAAAGACTGTATGTTCCTCTAAGACTAGCAGCACTGCATTATCTGTTGTGCCTGAAATATGAGTTTATGCCTGTGTGCAGATTCTTTCTCAGTAAAAAATAAAAAGCCTATTTTAAGTTTTGGTGCAGGGCAAAAGGTGGACTGATGCCTGATCTAAGACTGATGTTTCCCTATGTGGATCTGCCAGACGAAGGCTTTGTCTGTTCAGCAGCAGCAGTTGAGCTTAGCAAGTGACACTTTGCCTTAGCCCTCTTCCCCACTTCAAACAGTATAGATTCTGCTTTGAATTTTCCAAAATTCAAGAGCCTTACAGCCATATTTTAATCTTTTACAGCAAGCTGTCTCGGTTGAAGAGTCCAGCAGCGTGCCCTCAAGTTGGCTGATGTTTAGCAATCAATACTGTGAGTGTCGTCAGGAATCTAATTAGTGCAGGTTTTTCTCTCTTCTATTTCTGGATATAAAGAAATAATCTGGTGTTTTCTCCTGAAATTAATTTTCTTCAAGTGAATGGATAATGATTAAAACAGTTGTTAGACGTTAATATTTGGCCTTCCTTTAAAAGATGGAAAGATGCTTCCCCAGCAAAGGACCTCACGTAACATCAAAAGCAATAGTAAAAGTCCAGAAGTGCAACTTGCTCACAGAAAAGTTCTGATTAGTCTTTCCTTAGGTAGGATTAAACTGAGAAAATGTTTTGATTTTTTGCATTTGCTATATTGTTCTTCACTGACAACAGAATATTTTGTTCCAGTCTTGCAGTTGTTCAGTTCTATTATTAGAAAGATAAGGCACATGACAGACACATTTATGTAATATTTCCTATTAATGTGTGACCCAGTAATTGAGCATGGATGAGTAATTTCAGGAAGAATGAAAGAAAAAAACCCAATCTATCAATGAGTATCTTCTCTTTCTGTCCTTTTTGTCTTCATTATTTTTCTCTGTGTTATCTAGTCAGTCCTTCTGTTGTGCTGCTATTTAGATAAATAAAACCAACAGAACAAGAAAACATGTACGCAAATACTGGAATATCTTAGAAGCTTATAAAGAAGGGACCCTAAGGCTGTATATTTTTAAAGCTAGCAACATCTTACCTGAACTTGAACAACTTGAAAAAAATATAAATATATTACCTGCTGACTTTAAAGTCCCTAGAATAAGAAGAGAGGGGAAACTATAAATGAAACGCTTTTAAATGCATATAGATTTTGGCAAATGGGGCACATGCTGTCTGCTGACATTCTCATAAAGTGAGTTTTGCCATAAGTTTGAGAGACTTCAACAGCTGAACCTGTGCTGTGGACAAAGTATTGAGCGTCCTACAGGTGAAACCCTAAAGCCAAATCTCCCTTTTGATATTCTGTGACTGGTTTAAATATCAAATTTATTTTTTAAAATAAAACTTTATAGGTATGGTATCCTATAAAATGCAAATTGAGAAGAAACAATGGAAATTTTTTGGCAGCGCACCTGCCCCGCTACATCTCCCCAAGCCAAGGTTAAAAAGGGAACATAACATTAAGATTTTATTTAATGTTAGGCTTCTTTTTTTCGTTCAAAACTTTAAAAAAATGGGTTTAACAGTATGTTTAAACACTGTGTTTTCCTTGTTTGCAATTTTTTCCCCTAAAAGTGACTTGAAACATTGTAAATAGCATAAAAATAATAATATTTTTTGCTAGGCCCTGAGGAACATTTCTACAATTGGGTTGAAATTCTAGAAAACAAATGGTAGTGCTTGATACCAGGAGAGCTAAAAGAACATGCACAGAAGAGCCGCTTGGTACAATTTTTTTTGGCATTCTAGCAACATGAATCTTGTTATGCAGAATGGGATTGTTGGTAAAAATCAGAAAACACAAATCCATAAATACATGGATTTGGTGTTTTCCTTCCAAAAGTCTGAAACTGTAGATGTGGAGGAGAAAGATGAGGCAAACAAAAGAAAAGAGCTGAAAATCATTTACTATGGAAAAAATATTTTAAAATTAGAGATCTTGCTTAGCACTTTGAATCACTATGGAGTACTTCTGCCTAGGGCTGAGTTACTTCGTTCAGCAAAGTAAGTCTATCCATCAGCCCCTTCCCTCCCACGCACTGTTATCTTATACAAAATTCACTGAATTTCAGTGAAAAACAAACAGGAGAAAGAGAGGCTGCAAACAGGAAATCTACCAGAAGAGAGTTCATCACTGCCAGTTCCTCCAGGGTAAGAGGAATAGGATTTTCCCCGGGTGTAGGAGACCTGTGTTTTTAATCTTTCATCTGCCTAAAGAAATTCAAAGATTTTCATCTTCTAAGGGAATATTCTGCTTATTCTGAATAGGCTCTCCAGTACTTTTGTTTTAAACTGTTCTACATTATAAAAAGTATATTCACGTATTCTAGGTGTGCAGGTTGTTACCAAATCAAGAAATTTTGGAATTTCTGCTTATTTGTCTGATTTTTATGAATGTTATAAAAAACGTATGCATCAAATGGATTTGATTTGTACTCAGAAGGCTTCTGGTACAATAGCAACATGATTCTATACTGAACAGATTGAAATCCAAGTATAATTTACAAAACTCAATAGATGTGCTGTAGACAAAAACTATAAAGTTCTGAATTCAGTCATGTCTGCAAAGATTGCAGTAACATATCCTACATGCTGGTGATATTGTGAAATGCTTTTTGTGTACTTTGAAAGATTTATATTCCTCCTTGAGCACTAGGCAAGTACCATTTCCTGGATTGGCCCATGTAGGTCAGCAACAGTGGCAAACTTAACGGTTTTCATTGCATAATCAGTTACAATGTTTTTTTTCACTCCCTTTCTTCTTGCTTTTCAATGTCCTTGATAAACTGAGGGAGAAGAAACCTAGCACAGGCCCATTATGCTTACAAATATGTGTATATTTAAATATATATATGCTATGTAATAAAAGAGGCACTCTAGGTAACATTTGTAAAACGAAGTGGTTTTCAGCAAAACAATTTTTAAAATATTGACTATTCTCCCCTAAATGGTGAAGATTTTAACCCAACCTTCCACTTCTACTGTAAAGATAACTGTACGAATGCAAGACCTCACAGAACATTTCTAGAATGTAATTAAAAATACTTTCAAAAGAAGATTAAATATTTTATTTTCAGAACATAACTGATGAATAAAAGACTCTGTGAAAGTCATGGCATGCTGTGAAATAATGTGTGTAGATACATGAGTGTTGGTGCAAATTTTGCTGTTATTTACAACCACACATATTCATTGTGAAGTGAGCGGACCTCAGAGAGACTGAAGAAGTATCAGATCAGGTATTTTCGTATTCAGACATTAGGCTGTGTTAATTAACTGGTGGTTTCTCAAAGTCTCAACACAGTGATGCAAAAATTTGCTGCCACTAGCTGGAACTCATCTATTTTTGTTCATGTTCTTTGGGACAAATTTCTCTGCCTGTTTCCACCACACTTTCTGATAGTGAAAGATTCTGTCAGTCCCTGGCAAAATCTCATGGAAAACAACTTTGTAGAAACTTATCTCCTCCTGTCAACCACATGCTCAAAGCACTTTATGCATTCTGCCTAATTTTCATGGGATATGACTTCCTACAGACAAGCGCTTCGATTTGCTGTATTGGCTTATTCTCCTCAAAGTGTTTCTTGTAATTTTATCCATGAGGATGCAATATCACATAGCAAATTTATGACATATCTATACCACAACAAATACTAGCAGGCACAGGTTCCTATTTGGTTTTCCTTTACCAGCAGGCTAGGATGTTCAATTAATTGAGTATCCCAACTAACAGATGCATAATGTACCAAGCCTAGCTAACATTGTAGCTCCGTAGTTCGACCACATTGGTAAAATGTTCAGGGCTTAATTGGAATAATAATCAGAAGGAGGCTAAGCTTTTGTTATTAGATGTCTTCAATTCTATAGGATAGATACATGTCATTAATGGCTTTGTGGACCTCGTTACTTAATATGCATTTCTGCTGTAGATATAGAGTACTCAGAGACCACCACATGCAGAAAAAACCATGGCATTTCTGTTCCACTGTCCTTTTTTTCTTTCTTTGTATACCTGGGCCAGTGATTGTGCAGAACCCTCAACTATGGCTCCAAAGTGTGCAAGAAGGACTTTCTGTTGACATTATAATGTTGCCACATTACTCCCCAAGACATTCCCTATGTTTTCTGAATTTACTTTTAAGTAAGCTTCTGCTTTTTATGATTTCTATTAGCAACAAAATCTGACCAAAAGATCCCAGTGCCACATTTCAACCCACGGTGCATACTTTTCTCATCAATCTCACAGCTCCAAGCATTTAAAAAGTCTTGTCAAACATGTTTGTTGTTATTGTTATATTAGCAAGAGTCAAGTAAGGATCTTGATAGAAATGAGCATTTACTACTGTCTGCATGAAAACTTACTTCTTTCACATTCACCGCAGCTTCTTGGTGAGAACTCCCACTTTAATGCTTCTGCATCCTGAATTCAAATATGTAGAGCTTTCTGGGGTTCCTTTCAATATTCCTCATCGTCACGAGGCTTGCACAATCACAACCTGAAAGGACAGATAGTTCTGGGCTTTCCATCTAACTTCAGAGAAACATGGCTTGGCGAGCTATGTTCTAATATGGGCAAACTTGCAAATAAAAACAGAAACTCACCCAGATCTCAAAGCAGATCTTTTATACCACAAGAGAACACTTCCTCCTGGATGAAACTTGTCAAGCTCCGAGAAAAAATGCTGCCTGTAAATGAACTTGAATGTCAGAATGATGAAATTTCTTGTAACATTCCTCCCACGTAGCCAGAAAATATACTTTAGCTGAGGAGTTTCTTGATCGTATTAATGCTAACTACTCTGTATGACCAGTTATTATATATTAGCTGGTACTGAAGTCAATGAAGCTTTACAGTGACTGAAGGTCTTCTCTTTTTATTAAGAAATAGATAAATAAACAAAAACAAGTCCCCAAAACTAGATGTCATCATTACAATGTACTTTTTCTTGAACAGAGGTTCTTCGGTCTCATCTCTTTAGAGTCATTACGCTTTATTGTTGTTATTTCTCATTTTAATCACCTTCCCTGTTTCCATTTCTGTTTAATTGCAAATTGTTTTCCAAAGAGCTTTCCTCTGAGGACTCTACTATTGGTTTTGGCTGTATTGAAAAGAAAGGATTAAACTTTAATTCATTTCCAATTACAGTAAAATGAACAATATGAACCAGTAGTGACATATAAACTTCTCTAGAGGTGTATAAGAAATTGAAAGGCTATCTTGTTACTCATACTGCTTGATAAAAACAAAATAAAAATAAGTAAAAATCCAGTGCAATAATACCACTTCTCAGATACAACTAGAATGGAAAAAAAAATACTCACTTTTACTGTTTTAAATGGAAACACTAAAATCATATTTAACATTCATGTTCCCAAGGCAACCTAAAATCTCTAGCTGTGTATTGACACAGATATGGATTTATCCGTCTGTCCTCTGCATATATAGCTCATCTATCATTTATCTTTTATATCATATCTCTTTATTTTATGTGTCTCCTTGCAGATATACCTAATATCTGCCTTGCTAAAATCATGTATCTCTTATATCTATACCTTATATCCATCCTTGTTAAAACAGAGGAAAGACACGGTGACGGATGTAGGGTTGTTCTTTGATTACATGGTGATCCCATTCCCCACCAGACTACTTAGTGCTTTTGTAATTTAGAATTGTAAAGAGTAAAAAATCAATACCCACTGCAAACGGAATGATTAATCGGAAAAATTTATGATGGTAACACTCTTGTTTGATTCCTACTGTATGCTAAATAGGGGAAGGGAAATTCCAATGGCCCCACAGATTTTTCAAAGTTTTAATGACTCAGTTCTGGTGTGTTCAGATTGATAAACTTTCAGCAGACTCCATTTTGCAAGAACCAAAAAAACTCACTCCTTGGCCTGCGCAGGTTGTGCAACCTTCTGGGTTCATTAGCGACAGAAAATCCATCACGCTTCTCATTTACAAAGCTAATTGGAGAAACAACAATTCCAGAGAGCAGTCAATTTGGATGCCATGGAATTTGTTTTCATCCTCCGACCCCAAAGCCAGACATTTTTCATGAAAGCACATTATTATAGTCTCAACAAGATCTTGGGCATGTTATTAGATGCTCAACAAGGAATTTGTAGCAGAGTTTTTTACTCCAGATCTCTTGAAAAGATGGACTTGAATTTCTGTCTCCCTGCATCCTACAAAAATCACCCTAATGGCTTGCTAGGAAATAAAAACATAAAATAGGTGTACTAGATAAGTCATTTAGCTGGTTCTATGACCTTACTAAGGTCAGTAGCATATTCTAAGGAAGAGTAAAATAGCAAAGAAATACCCAGTGCTACTTCACTCATACTCACTGCTGTCTTCCAACAGTCTACAGATTTAACAGAGGTGGTGTCTTAACAGACTTGTGCCATGAATTTGTCAGATTAGCTTTTGAAAACACGCAAACTCCTATTACTCAAAATGTTCTATGCCAATTAATTTAACAGCTTAAATATGTGCTGCATTAAAAAAAAAATTGTTCTTCCCCGTTTCATTTTACCTTAATTGTATTTGCACCACCTTTCTTAGGAAAACACCTCTGAGTCTTTCCTGTAAGCTATCCCTGTGAACTGGAACAAAATTCCATATTATAGAATGTTTCTCAATTATTTCAGAATTTACTTTCTGATTTTTTTCATTGAGAAAAAGAACCAGAGAGAAGATGATTTCCTGAGTAATAAGCTCAAAGAAATAAGAAATATGTAAATTTTAGCTTTATTGTTTTACACTCAAAAAACCTGAAGTATTACTTATGTCAGTTTTCTTCACCATTAGTGTAGCAGAAATGCAGAAAAGCATTCTTCACTCTACAGTTAAGTCAAATAAATGCCTTCATTTTATAGAAAAAACCACATTGGCTAATGTAAACAATATTTTCAACGTTAAAAGCAATGTTAGTTCTTTATTTAATCTATTTTTAACAATTTCAAATGAATTATCAAAATGGCTTAATTTAGTCCAAATACCTTTCCTTCAAGCTATGTTATTATTTCCCTAGTTGTTCATTTTATGCTTTCTTCTTAATAGCAAGTATCCCAGGCCTAATGTACATGTCTTCTTAACCTTCTTCTATAATGTATACCATTATATTACCTGTCTTTAAATGTCATCTATTAAAAATTACAGCACATAAGTGGGTATATTTGCAGGATACCAAGAGAGAAGGGTGTTCGTCGTTCTTTATTTTGTTTCACAAAGTAATTCGTTTAGCTTGAAAATAGGGGAAAAGGATGAACATGCAACACCTAGGGATAACGATTTTTTTTTAATTTTTTTTTTAGTTTGCAACTCTTTTAAATATTCCTTTTAGTAATCACAGACTTAGGCTGCAGCACAGGATATGGTCTAGTGAAACACAGGATCCAGTAGGGTAAAAAACTGTTGGTTATCTTCTGCTTCTCATAATTGTCTATGTTCATGTTTTTAGCCCACTGTAAATGCAATAACCTTAATACCCACATCAATACTCTTAATGCTCTCCTCTTATCTAAAGACTGTCCATACTATTCAATGCTTCAGGGTTACATTTGTTTGCATTTTGGCCCTTTACCTTTTCACATGATGACTTCCATCTTCTCATTATCGATTTCAATGACAAGACATTCACTTGGTTAAACACTGCAGAAGAAAAAAAGTGTGGGATTTAGCATCAAGGAGGAGACAATGGTAGGTGTTACATTTGTTGAATTATAATCTAAAAACCCAATGATGAAGAAAATGTATAATTAAAATGAAGCAATTCTTCCAACATCTTTCAGTCCATTCGTGAAATTCTCTGTAGCTAGAGGTCAAGGAGTCAAATGGTATAGCTGAATTTCTAAAATTGCTCGATAATTTTATGATTTGATGCATAACTTTGGTAGTTAATACCATTGGCTTTATAGTATTAACTGAATCATGAAGGAATTTTTATTTCTACTTTGGTACTGCACAATCAGCCAACTGTATTATGAAGTCTATGGCTGAAGACAGCCATAATCTCCCCACGTCCCCTTAGCAGATCTCTTTTTAAGATCGAACAAGCCAAGTTCTTTTGGTCTTTTCTTGTATCTCACGTGCTCCAGCCTCCTGAGCATCTTGGCCCTCCACGGGGCTCTCTCCAGTATTTTCATAGTTTCCTTGTACTGGGGAGCCCCAAACTAGACACAGCATTACAGATGTGGTCTCATAAGTGATGAATCGAGGGGGATAATTTCTCCTCTCAATCTGCTGGCTACACTCTTGCAAATACAGCCAGGTATACAGTTGGCACAGGGCTCAATACATTCTCCACCAGGACCCCCAGTTCCTGCCTCTCAAACCTACCTTCCAGCTGTTCAGCACCTGGTCTGCATGGCTGCATTTGCTGTTGATGAACCTCCTGGGGTTGTGGTCAGCCCGTTCACCCTGTTGAGGTGCCTCGTACCCTGTTAAGCAATGCTGCCCCAGCACTTATCAGTCACTCAGTGACTGCTAACTTTCGGTTGGTGCACCTCATTCCATTGTCCTGGTCCTTAATAAAGACATTAAACAACACCTTTCCAAGCTGAACTTTGGCTTTACCAATTCCGCTCCAGCATGGGATCCTCCCAAGAAAATGGCTGAGGAAATGGCTTCCTAAAAGGCAACCAAAAATCATAAACATAATTTAAAGTGTTCAAAAAAAAGTATTCTACAAGAGATATTTCAAGGATCTACGTATGCACAATTAAGGAAGCAGAAGAAGGAGGTATCTAATCAGAGATCTCACAGTTATGGTTTTTAACATGTTATAGTGTACGTAACGTCCCTCATTGTATGTCAGTCTTTTTAATGGGACTTCTCAGGCAGAATCCCTTCTCAAATGCATACCTTTGCAAACATCTCCTTTTTCAAGGTAAGGAAAGAATGCTGTATAATAATAACAGGATGCACAAAACATAAAACAACTATTCTTGCTGTAAAGTCAATTTTCAATGATATAATGTAAATATTAGTGGGTCTGAATTTGGTATTTTCCTTATGGAGTAATAAGTTAATTGACAGTGAATAGCTACATAGCCATTAGACAGCAGCACAATAACCAGCCAAGTACTACGATTTATTGTAAAGCATATTTTTGCCTTTGCATAAAAAATGGTGCTTCTTTTTGAGTCAGTGAGCCAGCATTGCAAAAGGTACGTTGTGAGTGCTGTGTTTCTGTGAGATCATTCTAACACCAATGAAGGTCCCAGAATATCAGCTGCAGGCTAGGGCACAAAATCTATCATATCTTTTACTTTCATTGACCTAGAAACAAAGGAATTGCCATAATATGCTACAGAACAGGTTTGCCGAGCCCAGTGTCTTCTTAGCTGTCAATGAGGAAGGTAAGGAGAAAACTGCAGTGACGCCAAACATGAGAATATTTTGTGGAAGACTATTTTTGTTCTCCCAAACAGTTAAATGTGGCTTTTATATTCCCAGATATAACACTTGATTTCTTAAATTTTAAGCTAGATGTGCTTGTAAACTGTATTCTTTTTATTACTATAAATTCCGTATCTTCTCAAGAATCTTTTTTTATTTACATAGTGAAAAAAGTTACCGATTTATTGTAAATAACTTATTTTAATTATGTGAAATTTATTGCTCTATGATGCTTTTGTTACTGGATTGCTTTAGTCTTTCCAATTTACTTTTTCTGCTCCTCCTCAGGTTATATAGATGCAAAACCCAGTGCCATAACTCTCCACATTAAGGCAGCGCATCGCTTCTCTGAAGAAGCCCATTGATGACAGCAGGATTCCTCTTATTAAATTGCCTGTAAGAGTTGCTGTGGAAGTAATTACAGCTGGAGCATCTTTGGTTCCTCTTATGTGCCTTTCCAAAGCTGTAATTATTTTCTCTCTTTGGACTTTCTCTATTACATCCTGCTTTAATTGCAGTAGCTAAACTAAATGCACTATTCAAGAGAATGTGTTTTCTGGTTTCAGTTCATCTAAGTGCTGGGTCTGTATTTTTTTGCCCATTATTGGAAACCGAGTAGACATTTCTCAGGGCAAGCAGCTTTTCCTACTAATCAGGTGTGTAAGTGAAAAGAGAAGGAGAAAAGGAAAAAAGCAATATTAAGGAAAACTGGATGACCAAAGCAAGGTATATTGTATGTTGATGTAGGTCAGTGCAGTTCCTGGTGGAATAATATAAACATCACAGTTACCACTATATTCCCGGTATTTTTCATAAGCTTTTTAGCTCACTCAAGAAAACAACAAAAGAATCTCATTACAGAAAATTACTTCTTCAGGCCTTAAGTCTGAGTAGCACTGAGTCAGTAACTAAAGAATAAAAGTTGTGTGTTTGTAGTATGATGTTGCTTCTAAATCCTTCAGTTCTGGACTGCCCCCACAATCCAAAAATTTAGAGTCTAAGGAGTAATGGACTCAGACTTTATACATGCCGTGTATAAAGATTTTCATTTAAACATCAAGCTTTCCTATCTTTGTTTCAGACTGCAGACCAAATACGTGCCATGAATACAAAGATCAGACATTTTTTCCTAGTAATGATTTTGGATTTTTTTTTTTTACTTTAGGAAGATTAATAAGATGCTTTTTGGGCTTTTTTTCTGACTGAGATTTAGCGGAATGACTTATGTATCTCAGTCAGAGACACATGGATTTAAAAACTGATTTGAACATTTAGCCATTGCTATTCTTGTTGCTGAAGTTTCTTTTTTCCTTTCTTTTACAGAGCAATTTTGGCTTATGATTACTTGATTTTGTTAGTAAAAGCAATTACTGTTTAAAAGAAAGAAATAGCTAATTTTCTTTTCTCTATGAAGGGCCTGCTTTGTTTTAGCATATCCTTAGCGCTACATGAAGAGGCTGCACTGCTTTGCTGAATCAAGACCCAAATGAGCTGTATACAGTGAAAGAAACATACACACATAATTCTAAAGATCTGCTTGTGGGATTTTACTCACCGAGTAACTAAAGTAAAGTTAATTCACATTATATTTATTAGGTAATAAAGATTACAATTGTTTCTTGTGAGATGGTATGAACAAGAATAGTTTCCTTTCTAAAATAAAACAATCATCTGAAGTGATGTTGATCCTTTGAGCCAAAGCTGAGGCAATCTATCACATCGGTTAGTTTACACCTCTAGAGGACAAAGTGCTTTCATTATTTAAACATGAAGGCATAATGATAGTGATTGTTACAGCTCGACAGCATTGCAGTGACGCATTATTACCTTCTACGTATCTTAACTTCTTTACAGAAAACTCAATGTTACTAGTTAATTTGTAATTCACACGAAATAAATATGTCAGTGACCGAAAAGGTCCCACCAACCAGTAATGCAAAACAGGGCAGTCTCACAAGTTGTCACATTTTTCCCCAGTAGATGAGCCAAAAGTTATTACCATTTTTTATTGAAACAATTTGATATTTATTTGGAAAGGTCAAATAGAAATACTGGTTATGGGCGAGAAATTGGAATAATGCTGGAAAGAAATATTTCTATTTTGAGTCATTTACATTAAACTATGAAAAAGTATGTCTACAATCTCTGGATCTTGGATTATGTTGCAAGGAAAAACAACAACATTGAAAGCCAATATCCATTAGATAAATGAAAAATATAAATTATTGTTTTTCTTTGTATTATTGAGCGTGCTGCACTGACCTGATGGAGTGAGAAACCACACGGCACAACTTACCTCTCCATAAATCTGTTTACTTTTTATGTCAGCTTTAAGGAAATTCTGCTTACTTTTTTTTTCCCCTATAAATAAAATGGAACAGAAAATTATTTGAGGCATCTAATTTGTGTTTGCTCAGAATGCATTGTTTCAAAGGAGCCTGTTGTTGAGTTCCGAACTTTCTTGAAAGCTAAACCTTTAGTGTCTCACTTGAACAACTAAAATTAAGTACCCTGTTGCAGTGGAATAAAATTTTTTTCTTTGTAGTACATTTAAAACATCATCTTGGTATGTTAATTGGAATATTAATCTGCCTAGTGTCTAACCCTTTAGATTTAGAGCACAAGAAAAACAAAACAAAAAATCAATTTAGGCACCGCGTAGACATACATTCGAAAATACGAGGGAGTTTTCACTTTTCAGATATTCTCTAGAATGCATTATTTTCAAATGTCCATGAACAAATAAATTTATGCGAAGCTAGAAGGTCTTTCCAAAAAATAATTATTGACTTTACAGAAGGAAATTTTAAGAAAAATATCAGAGAATCCTCTGATATGGGAGCAACCCTCCCACCAAATAAGCACCCAAAAAGTCACCTTCTCTGCTCCATGAACGTTGCTATACATTATTCTGTAGAAAACAAAAAAACGTTGTTCCCTACCAATCCTTACTTCCCCCCCACACCCCCAGAAAAAGGACAGATATAACAGAAAACTAAAGCACATGGGTTTAAGTACGCAGGTATCCTCCTGACTTCCCTCTGACATTTCTCTTTTCGTTCATCTTTTATCAATGCCTCTGAGAAGAATTTAAGAATAGCAGGTATCTCATGTAGAACAGATTACACAGAGTATATTTAATACACAGAATACTAGGAAAATACATGGAATCTATAGCACTCATAGAAGTAACAGGTCACCTTATGGCAAATTTCCTGCCAATAACTTCAACCACTGAAACAGCAACTTCTTTCACCCTCTATCAACTTTCCTCTCTAGGATTTTTTTGTATTAAAGGCAATTCCTTTTTTGACTAAAGTAAAAACTTCTTTCCTTCCCCGCCCCCCCCAGTCACTGGATTAGAAGAGCAAGCTGCCCTTTACTGAAGGCATCTGACCTACCTTTTCCAATGCCATTCCAAAATGAATGTTTGTGAAGTAAAAATTACTGAGAAACTATTGAGAATGAAAAAAATCCCTGTACATGTCTTGGAACATGGGGCTGGAGTGAAGCTTTCTACCAGAAGAGGATGTGAAGCATCCCAATGGGTAATTTTAAAGAGGATTGGTGAAAATAGGGGATATTTTCAGTATTTCTTTAGAAAGTATCAAGACACTGAGGCTTGAAAAAGAGGACAATGGAGGAGTAGCACACAGTCTGTAGGAGAATAAAATTATTATTATAAGGAAGACAATACAGGAGACAAAAACAGGACCTAAAATGCTAAGATACCAATTCTATGAGCAGTACGATTCATAGTACCGCTGCAGATTTGTTTCTAAATATTCTCCCATGACTGGCTATAAACTCAGATTCTGTCTTAGTCATTTGGGAATTTCTAAGAGCTCTCATGAGTTTCTATGCTTCCTCCTTTCAACTAGCCATGGCATTGCTAAAAGTTCTTGCCTCTACTCTTTTCAGACACTGGTTTCCATGTAAGAACCTAATATTGTTAAATGTTTCTTTCTTTCTTTTTTTTTTTTTTTTTTTTTTTTTGTTCCTTTCTGCTGAAGCCCGTTTAAATTAGGCTGATATATTAAGGCAGGAGTGGGAGGGGGTGGAGGGAACATTTATAAACCTCATTTCCTTGGGTTATAAATAACACACACATCCTCTTTCCTAGGACCATATCCTCCTTCAGGGAAGAAAGAGTGTGAGACATATTTCTCTTCACTCCTCACTCCTGCACCTCTCATCAGAGGTAACAAGAACTGAATTGCTTGCAAAACCAAATCTGCTGAATTAAATGTTCAAGCACATATTTCCATTAATTTATTTGGGAACCACAGACAGCTGCTTCATGTTTAAGATTTAGATTCATTAGGCTAAGGCTTATGGAAGGCTTGGGGTGAGTCCGTAGCGATGCAGGAGAGCTTTGCCACCAGCTTGCAGTACCAGCCAGTGCTGATGGGGAATGGAGGTCCACTTTACAGCCTGCTGAACCTTCCAAAAAATTCATGCCTACTGCATACTTCTGCTGATCTGTAGCTATCCATTACCAGCAAAGGTTATCAAACAGACCTTTTAAAAATGTACAGAATAAGAATTATGACTTTCTAAGGGTTTATACCACTATTTCAACTTCTAAACACAAAGTGCACACCAGTCCTATTCACCAGCTAAAAATATCGATGACCAGCAGATTGCTTCGGGGTTATAGAGCTGGTATTTCACTATTGTGGCAAATTCAACCTAAATTTCAGCTCCCTCTCAAGAGCAGACATGGCACTGGAGAGGTGGTTTCTCTATACTCTGGCCCTCCTTCTGTTCCCTTATTTGATGCTCAAAAACCTTTATGAGCCTCTTGCAAAAATGCATCTTTGTTTTTCTGCTATGTTATAAAATTATCATTGTAATTTATCAAGGCAAAATGTTACAAAAATCTAGTCCACTTCCACGAATGAATTCTCATTTAGGATGGCGTAATTAATTCAAGTGTCAGTTTGATCACCTTTTTTTCTTTTACTCTGACTAACAACCTTGTATTGCTGATTTTTTTTTCTAAGTCAATAAATACTCATGTCAAATGTTTCCTACCTAGATAGATAACCTTACTATGTGGCTATTCACCAAAAATCCCACAAAACTCTGCAGAATTTCTGCACTGCTTTAGTTATTCTATGCTTTTCTGACTTATTTTTCATTATAATTTGTATCACTGACAACAAAATGGGAAATAGAGACAGCAAAATGTAAATCCATGCTCCTCAAATTAACAAAAACCCTTCAGATCTTCGTATGTTCATCCCAACTCGATACTGAGTTTAGAATAGATGGCCTAGGTATTCACTGAACATTAACAATACAAGAGTAAACTTCCTAAGACATCTGAATGCACACAACAGCTAAGAACAAAGTATTAGACTTCCAGTAGAGCAAGGAGCACTGGCTGACTGTTTTCTCTCAAGTTATGATAGCTCTGAGACACAGGCTTCTAAAATTTTATGGCATTGAGGTCACTGAATTGATTATTTAGATTTTTTTAACCATTCTGTTGCTTGATGGTTACTATGCAGGTGACTGACTGACTATTCAGAGAAAGACAGCATCTGTTCCCATTTGCACTGTGCTATATTTAAGTAAAACTTGTTTCCCTGCATATTTTAGTAACTCTAAATAAAGATGTGCCTTTTTATTTGATTGCTTTAACAACTCTTTCTTCAAATAAGCCGGCATATTATTGATACTTGTCTATTTTATTTATATATTGCAAACTAGATAAGACATGACTTAAAAAAATCACTGTGTAGTGTTCCTCCTGCAGCTAAATACTCGGTAAGTACAATTGTGATTACTGTCTTCCATCATTCTTCTGCAGTCTGCAAACAGCATAAAATTTAGAAAATAATCCCTCTCACTCACCCCAAAAATTGTCCCACAAAACTAATGAAAAGCTGTACACGCTATGTTGTCCTAACCCTGTGCTGTGGATTCAAATATTTCCAAATCTATTGTTGATGCATGAGAAACTAATATGCCCTATGACATTATTTGCTCTTATTTCTTTTTTTTTTTTTACCAATTCATTAAGAAAAGAAAAGGGAGGTGGGGTAAAATTATACAAGCCCAATTTTCACTGAATGAAAATATGAGGATTATTATTATAAAAGGTGCAAGAGCTGACGCTGCTTTTATCCAAGGTCAACACACTCAACTGTGGAGACAGCAGACGTCTACCAATTACCTGCAATGACAGGGGAAGAGGGAGGTAGACATCAGAGGAAAAATGAACAAATTTGGGGTCATTACTTTCCGGGGAACATGGAGCAGACCACTGAAAAAGCTGTTTGGCATTGCCTAGAGGAAATCTGACATGCCAAAATAAATGGACGGAAAATGAAATACAGTCATTTGGTAAGAATTCAAAACTGCTATGTGCAACAGGCCTACCTGAATAAGAAACCTGTTCACCAGCGTTTTCTTTGCTCCTGCAGAAAACAAAATCCTTCTTGTATTCACCATGCTTTATGTAACTGCATCTAGAGAAATGACAGATTGTGTCAGATGGTATTCTGGGAGAAAAAACTTGCAAAATGAATTGAATGGAATGGTGCAACTTCTCTTTATAGATCTGTTAGCATGTGCTATTTTAGAAAAAAAATAATCACTAAAAGTCTGATGAAACTATCTAGAAATAAATGACAGGACTTACTATTTTCTAAAAGAAAGGCGTAGATGGCTACGCAACTTTTAAGGACGATACAGCCCTCAAAACTTGTCCTTAACACAGCTGAAACTGCCCATACAAGCCTGCTTTTTAGTGGTGGTTGGAGTTTTTTTTGTATTTTTTTTTCCCCCTGAAGATCGCATTTTCTAACTCTAATCACATCCCCATTAAACCAGTAAAATGGCAAACTCACTCAGCCCTAAAGCACAGGCCTGCATGTTTACCTTGAACACGGCATTCATAGGTCAGTCTTTCCCACTGTATGATATGCCCTTTGAGCAGGCTTAGTTCCACTTGAGCAGCCCTGTTCAATTACATCGCTCTAAACAGACTCAATTTGTCATGCAAGATTTCACTTTTCTTGAAACTACAGCGGACTTTCTCTCAATTTTGATAAATCTCTTTGCCCTTTTGTGAGTAACCCCTGAGGCTTCTATGTGCACAGCTTCTTTTTGACTGCTGTTATCTCGTGGGGTAGAGAAGCATGTCCAGACATCAGGGACAGCGCTTTAACATTTTCACAGAAGTGAAGCTGACTTCCAAGTGAATTGCGCTCTACTGATACTGCAAATGGTCAACTAGAAGTCACAGACATTACATTAGTCTTCCATTCTTGAAAGAGAACAGTGAAAATCTCCAGTGGGATGGACTGGGGTTTTTTTAACGTCTAGCAATGTGCACACACAAAATGCTGTCGGACAAACAAGACTCCCCCTTTTTTTCTCCCTGTTTGCCACTCTCTATAAGAAGCATATTAAAACATGCAGGTTTTTTTATCTATCCATATTAACAATTTTTTTTTCTAAATAAAACCTCTTAACCTCATATGGGAACTCATGATAGATATTTGAAACCTTTCTTTTCAATAATTAAAAGTATCTGTCTCATTTATATAGTGTTGGAAGTGCCTAAAACCACTTTATAAGCCTAAATAGATGCACAGGTATTAAGTGAAAGCATTTTAACTGCCACTGAACTGTCATCTGAGGTTAAATGGACCACTTCTTAACATGATAGAGTTATTGCAAAGGCTGTCAGTGGTGTTGAGTCCAAAGAGGAAAAACAAAATCAGCTCTTTCAGTAGAAATGTAGGACACAATGTAAAATTCATATAGTTGAATTTGCTTCAATGTGTCTCACAGGTAGGTATGTGGTTCACGTACCTGCTGCTTTAAAAAAATAAAGATCACCATCTCCCATACACTAAACTCTTGGGATTTACTGTTTGATTTAACAGCAAAGTCAACAGGTAAAATAGCTAACGTATTCAGGTCGGTCTTTGTGTTCTGTTCGCCTTTGTAAAAATAAGACTTTCCACACTGTTGTTTGGCTACGCCAAAGACAATCAAAATAATACAGAAAAAAGGCTTTAAAACTACTTGTTATTTGAAAATATTTGTAAAATGTGATATTATAGCATCATTTGGGTTTGGAGCAAAATATGCATCCAAATGCACTAGTCCAATGTCCCGCTGGGAGATGTGCTGTAGGAGGAAAGAACATTGTATAGAACATTCTTTAAACAAAAGCACTAGGATAAAGCAAAACCAACCAGTCAATCAAGCAAAACTCTTTTATAATAAAAGAACTTGAATAATTTACACCGAGAATTTGGCCTAATCTTGCTATTAGAAATGTGAGGATATATTAGCTCTGATAATCATGACAATAACATAAACATTTAGTCTGGGCCTTCTCTCACAAGGATTTATTAACACTCTCATCTGATTGTTTTATTTCTCATTATCATTAATAATCAGAATGTTCCTCAACGTTTTGTCATCAGGACACAGTAATCAGATAAAAGAGTTTTCCAGCGTGCATTTAAATACTTGGCAAAGTAAAGGAGGGTGGCACAAAGCATAATAAATGTGTAGATTCAAATCATCCTTGTCTTTGATATTAGTTTTTTTCTGGCTCCTCTGCAAAACAAATTTTGGGGTGGACATGTGAAAGGTTTCCATCCTAGTTAATGGGCTACAAATCAGTATATTATATAAAATGCCGTTTTGTTTCTTCCTCTTGAGATTAAATTTTGCATTAGTGTTGTTGCATTCAATTCACTTAAAGTGTATCCTTAGGTAAACTCATTTGTTTTGTTTGAAGAGCTACTATAGGTCACAAGAAGAAGTTTCAGTTTCTAATCATGGAATATATTGCAAGTTCAATGCAAATGTAAGGTAAATGATATCACCGTAACATAATTCTACAGAAACTCATGAATTTTCTTCCTTTACTTGGGAATTCTGCACTACATTTAACTAAGCAACTTTTGATGGCTGAGGTATCTATTTTCATATTAACTTACAAAAAAAAAATAGCGACAACACTGCTGTGTCTGGAATCTTTTGGGGACAAAATTGACTTTAGCATGCATATAATTTAAATTATGAGATCAAACCCAAAACACCTGTGTAAGCCATTTTGTGGACTGGTGACTTTGTATCCAAGTTGCTACCTCAAATGTTATAGGCTCATGTTGTCCCCCGAAATGAACGAAGGGAGCAAGATTACCCATAACACATAGGGTCCAATCGTTTTCTGTTATTAG
The DNA here is from genome assembly GCA_013398915.1 of Dromas ardeola. Taxonomy (NCBI): domain Eukaryota; kingdom Metazoa; phylum Chordata; class Aves; order Charadriiformes; family Dromadidae; genus Dromas; species Dromas ardeola. The sequence goes on from VYZM01007050.1 coordinate 891,444, forward strand.
TACGCCAAGATACATGCACAAGCTAAACTTTGGGAACCACCTCTCTGCCTACAAGAAAGGTGAAAATTGCTTCCAGGTTCAATTCATTGGCTGCCAGTTGCATCAGAGCAACATAGTATTTCATATGAGATCACAGAATCATAGGGTTGGAAGGGCCCTCTGGAGATCATCTAGTCCAACCCTCCTGCCAGAGCAGGGTCCCCTTAGAGCAGGTTGCACAGGAACACGTCCAGGCGGGTTTTGAATGTCTCCAGAGATGCTCATATTCAAATTTATTCAATATTCTCCGTATGTTACTTGATTACTCTCTTTTGATTAATCACACTGATATTCCAGGGTACAAGTCAACATTCAGCTCCTGAAGACTAAGGAGTAAAAATCTGTCTTTTGTTTCTTCTTGTGTGCTCAGAATTTTGACATATTCAATAATCATGGACTTTGTGTAGTACAGAGGAGTCTCTCCTGGTGCATGTAGGAAACCTTTCTGCCCGCATGATAAAGGAATAGAAGGAAGACACAGTAGGAAAACTGGCAGCATAGACTAGATACTTACTGCTTCCAATCAAAACCAAATCCCATTTACATAAACAGTTTTTGGTTTATCCGGTGATCCCCTTGTAAACCTTGCAGACAAAGGTAAATGTAATTAGAAGATTCACATTAGCCAAAGCCTTGATTTGTGTTGTTGCGTTTGGCACATCTACAGCCTCAGTAATAGCCAAGACTCATTCCGAATAGCTACTACTACAATAGCTACTACAGAACAGGGCAGAAGAACGTACTTTTTCCCTACACAAACTCAAAAAGCGATCATAATCCAAAAAAGTTGGCAATACTGTTATTACCTTGGCTTTTGATGCAGATCACCCGGTATCTTAAACTTAGAAAGATATTGTGTTTATTTATTTATTTATAATAATGCTTAAATGATTAATCTGGCCTGTATCCATTCCATATGCTACTGAAAAGGGAATTAATTATTAAACAGGTTTAATCAAGTGTTTTTTCAGAAATAAGTACCGCAGAAGGGTAGGGAGAAGATGAAGCCAAACAATTCTTAGCGGTGCACAGAGACAGGATGACAGGCAAAACAGACTAGTAGGAACACAATTAAATGTAATTATTTAAATAATATAATTAATTAAGGAAGTATAAGGGTTTCCTCTTTCTTTTTTTTTTTTTTTTTTTAAATTTTGGAGATGGTCAAATATTGGAATGGGTTGCCCAGAAATGTTGTGACATCTCCATCTGCAAAGAATTTCAAAACTTGACTGGCCAGGTCTCAGAGCGACCTGATGTAGTTTGACCTGCTTTGAAAAGGAGCTGGGCTGTATAACCTTCAGAGCCTTTTTTCCAACCTAAATTATCCAATGATTTAATGACACATATATGACAAGCTATATTTGCTATTTTATATTTTATAATGCATTTTAAAATGCTATATTTTCCTACCGGTTGCTTTAAAGGCAAATACACATCATGGATGACATTATGAAGCATACTATTAGATGGGAAATGAGGATAAACACTTTCTGACAGATTAAGTTCTGCCTTTTCTCATATATATGCACACAGTAACTTTTTCAAGGTCTTGAACAATTGAAAGAATTTATACAAGTCTGAAGAGCTCACTGAGAGCTTCAGCTACTTAATGGGTATGTCTGTAAACTCTGCCTAACTTGTAGCTGACTTTTTTACTGTTTATTTCTATCTTAGATCTTACAACAACACTAAATTAATATACAAAATTGTGAAACTTGCTTAAAACATGAAAGCAAATACCTTGAAATTAAGCTATTTTTTACTGCAGAATAGAATTAGAAAAGTTTTATTGCCGCGTCTGTTTAAAAGTATTTACCGTTTTTAAAGTAATGACATCAGATCTTATTTTAGCACTTTATGAACGACCAATACAATAAAAATCTCTCAGATGAAGTACATGAGGAACTAGAGTGGCCAGATTAACCAGAATCTAAAATTTTCAGTTTTATATCTCTTCATTTGTATTCAGAGATTTGAAACTATTTAGTATCTGGGACTGAAGAGAGTTCCAGAATTTGAAAGACTCCAAGTGTGGATAGATTTATATTGTGAAAGCTGGAAAGGATACTTAAAAGACTGGAAACGGGAACAACAACACTGCATTGTACTGTGATTTGGCTTTGGGGAATTAAAAGACCAACCTTTCTCAAAGTGCTTAGACAGGAACTGTGGAGTCTTTACGGGTATCAGGGGAAGGGTTTCTATTACCTCCTCTAAACTGCAGTGTTTATTTTGCCTACACAAGACTAATACATTCCAAAGGGAATAATTACAAATAACCTGAAATTCAGTGACTGCAGATGTTTACTTTCAACTCTTTTACAGCTATTATTGCACAAGTTGAACGTGCGTTCTCTGTGTGAACATTTTTAATTAACAGATTTCTATGTGTGCACACATGGCCAGAAGCTGCCTCCTAAATTTCACAGAACCATAGAATGGTTAGAGCCGGAAGGGACCTTGAAGATCATCCAGCTCCAACCCCCCTGCCATGGGCAGGGACACATCCCACTAGACTAAGTTGCTCAAAGCCTCAGTTAGCAAAACTGTGTTTTAAAGGAATAGTAAACATCAAATAAGATATTGTTTTGAATCTCCTACAAGCTATATCCTGCAGGATGGTGGTGGCCTAAAATTTTTCAATACTTCAGTGATGTTTGGTAGCTTTTTTGGATTGAGCAGATGGCTTTAGTTTCCTGTGAACAGCTATTTTCCACCTACCCAGTCAGACACTTAAAACCCAAGTTAAAACTCAAATGATCAATTTTTTCATTTTACTTTAATCATGGAAACAGAATTTATTTCCTTTTTCCACCAGATGCTGGTCCTGTCATGACTATGACTTTCTTTTGTTATTGGCTGTAAGGACAGACTAGGTCTTAGTTTTCCAAAACTGTTGTTTTAAAGAAATCCAGTATTTTTTGCAAACAATAAATCCACCTGCAAGAAGATTTTAGGTTTCTCCCTGATGCATGTATGCTCCCTAATTCTGAAGGTACAGCAATGACAGAAAGGCTGAATTCACTGCAAAAGTTCCCCGATTTATTGGAGAGGTATTTTTAGCCTCAGATATTTACAAAAATCATTTATTCCAGGAAATCAGTAGAAGTCCTTAGTATTGGCTTCTGTCCACTTCAAAAGGAAAAGCGTTAAGACAACAATATGCACTTCTGGGCAATAATTTTTCCAAGAAATACCAAAGTGGCTCCTGAATTGAAATAACAATCTGACCTGCAGATGAATTGGCTGTTTCTCAACTTCCAGAAGTCTAAAAACTAAACGCAGTTTATTTTTTCTAAGTATGTGTTTTATTCAGTGATTCCAGGTAAGATTCTCTTGAGCAGTAAAGGAAAGATGAAATCTGCCTAGACTTGTTTTTATAATGGAAATAGGGCTGGAGATGCTCTCATCTTTTGCCTACTACATGGCTGACCTACACCGTATCAACTGAAAGTCCATTTTTCCTCATGGTTAAAAAGCCCAACTGGAGTGTGAAACACAGAAGCAAAAGTCACTGTCTGTATCTGTCTTGACAGGGTAGGAGGCATGACAAAATCATATGCAAATTTCATGTCAACTTCAGAACTGTGCAAAAAAAATCAAGGAGAGATAACTACATTACCTTCAGATGATTAAAAACAGTCCCTGCAGAACTGTGTTGAGATATACTAGAGATGCTTCAGGATATTATAACTGCTCTGCTCCTCAGTTAACAGTCTTTGGCAGTGCCATAACTGCATCTTTTTTGTATGCGTAGTTAATGTAAAGAGGACTCTCCAAAGATTTCAAAGGATCCAATCTTCTTTTGCCTTCTCTCATATTCTTTCCATCCTGCAATTTTAATTTACGGGAAATGAAAGCAAGTTAATTCTAGGAGACAGAGGCTTAAGCAATAAATATTACTGTCTGTTACAATTGAAGACTAATGGCATGACTTTGGTACTGAAGTTCCACCTCACTTTCTAAATGGTTTGTGTTGTGGTGAGTAGAGGTATCACTACCAGTTCCCTCCACCTCCAAACTTTACCTCATGCTTCTCATCCTTCTTGTCCTGACTTCCTCATTCTAACTCAGACATTAATTGTTTTAATCTAAATTAATCTAGTTTCCACTATCCCAGTTTTTGTACACTCTCTTTCTTTAGTTACAACTCCAAAGATCCCACATTCACAGCCTACCTACTTGGCTTTCTTAATTTGAGTTCCTTTTGAGGATCCTTCACAAATGTCATTGTGCAACATTTATTCCCCAGCTAATCCCAATTCTCTACCTCCTCAAATCACTGATTTTCAGTCCCATTCTTTCCTAATCCACTTATCGCTGCCTTTCATATCCACAGCCTGTTACACGGTTTTTGAACATGATGTAGCCACAAATCCACACAAAACAAACTTTTAAAAGAACAGAAGGAACGGTCCAATAGTGGTTTGCATAACAAAATGTGTATGTATATAAATGGAGCAACACATTTACCCTGTTAAATTGAATATATATCTCTGTCTATATACATACTGCATATGTGGTTTAAATTGAATGTTATATACACACTTATTTATATGCACTTAACATTGCAAATCACTATACGGTTTTGGAGTCTTTGTATTATTTCATGAATTACCCACAGAAAGCAAAACTATTATGATAATATCACATTTCATAATTTCACATTTTCTAAGAAGACTCAAAGAACTGTGTCTTGTAGCTAATACACAGCATTCTCACAGTTCCCATTTAAGGCAGTGGGTGGTGTGTTTTCCTGCAATATTAAGACCGTCAAATTAAAACCAAATGTTTGGAAGAAAGAATAAATTAGGATAAAAATTGCAGCAAATATTGAATTGTGCTGTTTGGCCTTTCAGGTGTAAAATCGTTGCAAGATTAAAGTAGTTTTGACATGCCAAACCTGCAGGCTCCATTTTTGATGCACTTTATGACAATGATAAAATCAAAATAAATGGCTGTGAACAGCGTACTTCCATTATTGTAGTAACTGTGAGATCAGCTTTGATCAGATTTACTATCTTTCATGTTATTTTAAAAAAAGACGAGTTAACAGGGACAGAAGGTTGAAAAAGAAAAACTGCTGAAGACCTCAGAATTGCCAAATGGTTTAAGCAATGTTTTCAGTATAAAAGAAGTGTTGTTTTTCCCCCAAGCTGCTCTTTTCCTGATTTCCATTTTAAAATTTAATTAGTCTGTCTGAATTTTTGCCATATTCAATGTGTTTATTAGACATGCAGTGTGAATTACAAAAAAAAGTAATAATAAAAGCACTTAAAGTGTAGTAAAAACAAGGACTAACCATATTTTTTTTTTAGATCACACTTACTAAGAATACAAATTCTTAAAATTGCACAAATATAAAATTTTTAAAAATTCCACAGATGGTGGGGGGTTTTGTACAAATGTATAGAATGTTTTATAATAATCTGAAAATTCTAAATCACTTTGAATAACGTTTTTATTAGCTTCGTATTAAGAAGCAGGTAAGATACAGAAGAAGTTAGCAAGGGAAATCACAGTTATGAAAAGTCTTCTATAGGAGGATTAACTGACCAAACTCATGCTTCTTGGAAGACGAAGATACGAAGGTCTAAAAATCATGAATAGGGAGTAGCTGTTCACAGTAATTTTTGACACAAAAAGTGTTAACTGAAATGAGTATACAAAAAATTCAAAAATAAATAAAAGGAAGCTGTTTGCCATTAACAATGTAAAAGAAGTTGTGGAACTCCCTGCTGCAGGTTGCCGATAAAACCTTGCCTTAATTTAGAAGCAATTTAGAAGAGAAGTCTGAGAGCTCTTATATATTTAAAGACAGTGCGGATTTAGGAAGCTTCTGACCAGAAATTAATGCATGCTGGGAGGCTCTCCTGGCTCAGTAACACTACATGCTTGCAACCGGTTTTCTTGTAGACAGGAACGTAGTGTAACTGGACAGGAAAGCCTGTCTTCATGTTTCAGACACAGTCAGTTTGCACAATTTTTTAACGAAACAAGAATATTCTAGTGTATCTGTAAAAATTTAAAATCATTTAAATTCAGATAGTCTCACGACCTTCTGTTTGAATGCAAATGTGAAAGAGTATATTTGATACTGTCCTGATTTCCTATTAGAAACTATGCAAAAACATAACCTTTACATGTTTCAATATAAAAATGGAAGCCTACGATGACACTTTATAAAATCCTGTTCTTATAGATTTCTTTCACCTAGTCAGTTTCCCCACGCACTTAAACGAAACACAATGTGGTATGGAGAAAATTCAGTGCATGCAGTTCCTTGAGGCATATATTTAGAAGCAGATATTTAGAATTAAATCATGGCCATTTGAATTAGTGTGGATCTTGCATTTATTTTAGCGTTTATTGATGATATTGTCTGCACTTGTCCTAAGCCATCTGCAGGACATAGCATTATATAAGCCAATACAATTCATAACAATATGCATTCATAACCATACAGAATATGTAGATTATATTGTACTGCACTGCAGTATGTGTTGTAAATGCATAAAAATTCCTGTCTATTAATTTATGAGCAGTGTACGTTCCCCCACCAGTCTCATTTTTCATATGCACTTAGTTACACGGATAAACAGTTTATAGCAGGGTCTAGCTTCCCTGATCTCTCTGATCATGGGTTTGCGGTAATTGGTCTGCTGGGATTTATCCCTGTGCAGATACAAAATGAAATTATTCTGGCCCCTTACTCCCAGACTCTTAAGAACAATTCTAAAAGCTATGAAATGCAGCTCTTCCTAATGGTTTCTAAGTTCAATTCAAAGGATTAGGAAATTAAGATCTTTCAAAGAGTTTGGAAAGCTGCAGATTAAAGGACACCAAAATTCTGGTAATTTACAAGAGAGTCAAGAGCAAAAAGTTAGCCTGGTGGTTCTTAGCAGTTTTGTAATCCACTGCAAGGACTGCTTCCAATTTTAAGATGTTTGTATTGCAAAAAGCCAAAAATATTACAATTATAAGGTAAAGGCTGGAGTCTTCCTACATTGAGCAATATCCCTATGTGTTCTTCTACTTTCACACTATCCAGAGCAAGAAAAGGATTAAACCTTACTCCAGAAACCATACTATTTTAGTTGATCTAGGCTTGTATATTGTCAATACCCAAAATGCAAGTGTACCAATTTTTTCAGCATCTGTTCTAGTCACATCTGCAAAAGGGGGAGCAGGGGGAAAGCAAGTTACCCAAACATTGGAACACATTTATTTCTCTCTAACCATGGAAACAAAAGTCCTGTTTACACACCCTATGGACAATGAGTCAAGTCGTAGCCAAACTGCGTATCACAGAAAAGTCAAAAGTTATTTAAGTAGGATCCTTTGTTTGTCCCGTAATTGTATGTTTACACTATATTAAAGTGAAGGAGTCAGGCGCCTTGTATTACTGGTTTTAAGTGGGATCTAGATTCCTATCTTCCTTCAGTGCTTCTGAAGATTGGAGATATGGGAATTACCAACACAGGGCAGGATTCTGTAGTGAACCACTTAGAAGTAAATTCTGTAGAGAAGAGCGTGGGGATGGCCAAAGCTTGGTATTTTCAGTTGGATTTCTAATATGGATGGATTATTATTTTCAGGCTAAGTGTAGCCCCTACAGTTTTCCATTCATTTAAATAAAATCAAGTTACTATTATTAGAATAGAATGAAGATTATTATTTAATCGAAATTATAAAGTTTAAATAACTAAAACCAAACCCAAACAAATTACATTATTTTCTCAGAATGCCACCACTTTCTATAAAGTTATTTCATTCATATCCTGGAAGAGGGATTTCATTTTTTTAAACAAACCAAAAAAGAGCATTGGATACTTCTGAGCTTTTTGTAAGTTACTCTAAGTTTTTAAAATACGAACAAAGAATAATACAAGATGATTCATTTTCATGGTTCCGAGATATCTATACCAAAACTGTGTTTCATTTTAGGCGTTGAAACCCTTCCTGTTTCCGTGAAAGGCATTCTCTCGCAGTCCAAAACCTGGAAGAAAATCTTTGCAAGAATTTCTTTGCCAGGATTCTATGACAGTGATCTGTCTGGAAAAGTAGACAACACTCCAGCTCTGGCTTGCCAGTTAACATTGGAAGCAAAAGAAAGACATCAACTCTGTGAAGTCCGCAATCGTCTTTCAGTTGTTTTATTACTACTGGAGTGTTAACAGTTAGAAATCCCATTGACTGTGGCATAGAAAGCATTTTTTTAGGAAAAGGGATCATACCTGAGTCTAATATAAGTGCAAGAAGAGCCTTTAGTGTTTGAAGATGCTTCTTGTTCTTGTTTCAAATGTCTCTGCCTTATTACAGACCTCAGCCTCGTAACAACTTGCTTCACAGTCCAGGCAAAGGGTGGCAGCTCTGCAAAAGGAAGATGTTCAGTTAAATGACATCATGCTTCAAGAACTCATTGCAAAGGCTGAGTGACAGATGGCTAGAGCAAAAATTGAGCTGTGTAGGGAAGTCAAAGACATCTGTCTGAACTGTGCTTGCCTCCTACTACTAAAGTCCCTTCAAAAGGCATCTAAAGAGCCTTCAGTGAAGCTGCATATATGATCTGTGCATTAATGACGCTATTCTGTTCATTGAACCTTCTTTTCAAATATATTTCAATAGACTTGAAGAAAACCAATAGCTGCCTCTTTCTACAATTGACCTATACACATTTTAGTTTATAGGGGAAATAGAATTAAAGAGGACAGCAGACAGGTGGAGCTTCAAAAAACTACTCTCAAAACCAAGACTTTAACATACGCTACTTGTAAACTGCTATTGCATCTCTCCTGAACCCTCACTTTTAGTTTTAATTATTTTTCTGTTCACTCCCACAATTTCGAAGAGTCTACCAAGGGGAAGAAGAGAAATCAAGCACCCAATTTACTGTGACTGTGAAAAGGAATCATTACAGGTAATAGTTAACCAGGATTCTAAAATTAACTTGACAAGTCTTCGATTCACAAACCAGTACCTTAAGAGAGAATTAACAATTACATCAGCCTGCAAGATAGAGAAGGAGATATGGAAGGTAGAGAGTTTCAAAGGCTGCAGTGAGAAAAAGAGACAGCACCGAGGAGCCATGTGCAGACCCAAGTTCTCCATGAGTAATCCTTGTGCCGTGAGAACTTAATGGTGATGAAAAAAGAAATCTTTGAAAAAGAAATCACTGAATACTGTAGATCTTGATAGTTTCCCTGCAAAGAAGATTAACTTTACCTGAGCCTGGATCTCTTTTTAAAATATAAGTTCAATCTTTTTAACACAAATAGAATCTGTGAAGAAAATTTTGTAAGGAAGTGATTTAGTATATTTTTGGAAATCGAAGTACCTATTCAGAAAATAAAACTTATTTACTGTAAGGAAAAAATAAAACCACTTACTATTTCTACTAAAAGGTTGTACCACTAAACTAAAATCACAAGGCTGAGATTCAGTACAATATTCAAGCATATCATTCTTCAAAGGATAAATATACATTATCTCATTTACTTGCACAGATTGAAAAACAATTATCAAACACGGGTGATGCATGTGTTTATTAGTAAAAAACAGCACAAATGGCATCAAGATGAAATTTCACAAATATTTGTTCCTTGGTAACAAACTTCTTTAAGACTCTAGTACAATTCATCCAATCGTTAAATGCATTTTGCTCATCCCACTCTTCTCACATACTGGGACAAGTCCTATTCTTTAATAACAGAAAAGTAAATTTTGGCCTTTTCTCTCTACTTATATGCAAGCTGATTGCCATTTGGGGAGAGAAAAGGATCTACCTATAATGGTATTTCAGACCTACTCAGGGGAAAAAAGAAAAAAACCTCCATCTCGATCCCTCCCAAAAATAACTCCACTAAGATAAAACCAGCTTACTTGGGAAAACACCATTTAAAGTGAAGTTGCTTGTTGGACTAGATTTCATTTAGTGTTTATGTTCTGCTACCTCTCAAAAAAAAAAGCAAAACAAACAATGACACAACAGTTCCTTGAGCCTTGAATGTTTCAGACTCTGGGAGGGTTGTTCAGGAGATTTCTCAGAAGGTCCCAGAGTCCGTTAGCCTCCATCTCCACCTTCCTACCCCATTGGCATTACCCAAAAGAGTACATACTCACCAGTATCTTAAGTACTGGTGACTATGCAGCTTCCCAACCTTTCTCCTCCAGTTATATTAAGGCTGCATCTATCTGCATCCATGGGAGTACTTCATTTTCCTTGTTCTTGGCAAGGTAAGAGCTTTTTTCATTGGGAAAGGGAAAAAATATTCAGTGCTGTTGTACCACCTTGTACAACAGCAAAAAAGCCCCTGGACCAGTGCTAGAGCTGTAAGCAGATGACCAGGCTGTTGGCTCAGCCCTGCATGTGACATGACAAATTGCTGGACATGATAACAGTGTGCGAAGCAGACAAATTACAGATAGCACCACGGGAGATGGCTGGATTGCACAGATGGGTACGGGAGTGTCACGTTGAGAGAGAGTGCTGTTCAGGGACAGCGTCAGGCCTTCCCGCACATGATCACTGCAGCTGACTGCAGTCCCAGGCACGATCGCTGCTTTTCTGACTATTCCGAAAGGGCTTTTGAAGTCAGGAGGAGAGGGGTGGGAGTGGGATGGGGACCTTTCTCTGGCTGGCAGGGGAGAACCCAGATGGATGGACTGAACATCCACATGAGTGTGGCGGTGTCCTATCTAAGTCTGATGGCATCAGCAGTTTCACAGAATCACGGAATTTCAGAGTTGGAAGGCACCTCTAGAGATCATCTAGTCCGACTCCCTGCTAAAGCAGGATTGCCCAGAGCACATCACTCAGGACTGCCTCCAGACGGGGCTTGAAAGTCTCCAGGGAAGGGGACTCCACACCCTCCCTGGGCAGCCTGTCCCAGTGCTCTGGCCCCCTCACTGTAAAGATGTTTTTCCTCATATTTGATTGGAACTTCCTATGTTCCAGCTTGTGCCCATTACCCCTCGTCCTGTTACTGGGGGAACCACTGGAAAGAGCCTGGCTCCATCCTCCTTAAACCCACCCTTTAGATACTTGTAAACATTAATAAGGTCTCCCCTCAGCCTTCTCTTCTCTTTCCCCCCCACTTTGTTCCATAGAAGCATTTATAGAAGTCACCTGCTTGGCTGAGGTTGGACACACACCCCCCCCAAGGGGAATGACTATTCATATCCCCTTCAAAGTAACTTTACTAATGGCCATTTTACAATACCATTAGAGCAAGAAGATGCTTTCTGCGCTATGATAGAGCCCACTGAAAAATAGCTTCAACTTAAAAATGCAGTGGACTCATTCTTTTTCTAGGGCTTGCCCTATCAGCTTATCTCTAATGTCAAATCACAGTGTACTCTCCCTCAAAGAAAAAAAGAAAATCATTACTGATTAATTATGGCAACTTTCACAGGAAATAAGCAATTAGAACTTGCACACAGGGGAAAAAAAAAAAAAAAAATCGATGGTACCAATCAACTTTCTACAACAGTTAATGTCTGGAAGACGGGGGTACTGACAAGTCCGGAGCTGCCAAACCTGAAATACTTAATGAAACAATGAGGTAGAGGGCTTCTTACTGTAACAGCCTATAAAATAACAACAGCTACAACAAAAGATATATAGCCAGAAAAGGTAAAGCAAATCATTAAAAATCCCTTGGTAAGTAACCGTGTAGAATTTTCTAACAAGGAATTCTACACTTCAGAACATATAACACCGTGTTACAGTTACAGGTAGGGAGACAGGAGGCCTAAATGTTAAAATAGCTACATTGATCATTTGTATTCTTTTTTCATCACCTTGAATATTAAACATTCTTTTGCTTGTGCTTGTACTTCATAAAAGTTGAGTCACAAGACTGCCCGTACAGTGAAGGTTGCTCATACATATTTTCCTTGCTATGGCAAGGCATGTATTGTTAGTTCTTTTTCTTTTAAACTGCTTTACTCCCTTTTTCCAACACAGATTCTAACTGTGCAGCGGCTTTTCTTCCCCTTTTTTTCATTTTCTTACACCTATCTTCTCACTTCTAGTACATTACGCCATCTTTCTGTGTCTCTCCTAGCTCATTTAGTCTTGCCTGTTCTTTAGTTATGTAATTAGTTTGCTAATTTTTTAAGCAAATTAGCTCCTCTGCTCATAAAGCTCAAGTGGGAGCTTTGATATCACAGTAATATTACATCGTTTAACTTTCCTGAAGTTCTACTTTGCCTTCCTCTGTGTTTTTAAAAAAAAAAAAAAATTTGAACTGATCTTTTCCCCTTAAAAACACCTAGAACAAAGCTTTTGTCTTAATTTTGTTTTGCAGAACTGCAAGAAAATTTGTGATGACAATTGAGAAATAAGTGGTAATCCATCATCATAATCAGACCTACATGAAACCTGAGAATTACTCTGAGCGTGAAGTTCTTCTAAAAGGAAATAGTATTATTGAACTTCCGTGTCCCTTCTCATAGGCCTAGACTCATCACCCTGAGGGCAAGACATGAAAAGTTACGCAGGACATGAAGTTACGCAAGACTGTTTTGAGATTCGCACTGTGGGACTCGGTGGAACATGAACTGAAATTTACTGAAAACCTATACAGCTTTGACACAAGGGGCTTTTTCTTTTCTTTCTTTCTTTTTACATTCAATTATTAAGATAAACTACTAATTTTCTGAATTCCAATTACAGTGCATTCAGGTGTGTAAGGATATCCGGCTAAAAAGTACTCAAATACACATATAATAACCCAAGTTAAGAATGATGAGTTGAGGAACTGCAACAGCCTAGTTCATCTGCATCAGCTACTCCCAAGACTATCAATGGTCAATGATTAAGCCTTTGTCATTGATGTTAAACCCACCAACGTTATTAAACAGCAAAAAGTATCTTTCAGGAGTTCTATACTAAGGGGGACTATTGCATAATGGGATATAAGACTTGCTATACAATGCTTGAGATGGAATTCAAATGGAAATTTAAATTTGGTCCCTGTACAAAATTGATAATGGGATGCTTAGGGGAGTGGATAAAGGTGGGAAAGGGAGCAAATGAGGTGATTTCAGAAGAAAATGGAGAGGACTGACAGAAGGTTCCAGTTGCCTATAAGCAGGATGCTGCTCAATATGCATCGGTATGTCTGGTTTGGACTTGATCATTGCAGTATGTCCTGTTTGATTATTAAACTCTTATTTCTAATGATCTGCTGTGTGAGTGTGCTCTGTATCCTCTCTGTCTGTATATATATATATATATGTTTGTTATTTAATAGTGAACTTCAAGCCAGACTAGCTGGTGGGTAGAATGGTAGGGGGCCAGATAGGGGAGAGACTAAGGGTCTCAGAGCCACATTGTCAGAGACACCTGTGAAACGAGGTGTCCCTGAGCATCAACCCATAAAACCAGGATTGGGCTATTTTTGCTGGTTGTGTTTACGTGACTGCCTGTAAAGACATTGTCCTCATGTATGTTTATCTGTTTGTGAGTTCACCTCTACCTGCCAGGAAGGAGAGACTTCTTGGTATCCTTCAGCCTGTTGGATGTGATTACAGGGATATGGCACTATCATTTTCTTCTGGGAGGTACTGTACCATGAAACCACAAATCTCAAAAAGAAAAATAGATTGAACTATTAACTAATTTCTTCACAAGACAAACATAGAGATGCACTTTACAGTAATAGCAGCCAGTGTGTTCCGCACAATGGGATCTTGATCTAGTTCAAAAGGTCAGCACGCTGGTTTTACAGCTCATCTTGTGCCCAGGGAAAATTGATGTATTTCTTCAGGAAAAAAAACCCAAAGAAAAAAATTGGGCTTAGACTGCTCAGGGGAAGATGACATACCTTTTCAAAGAAAGCTGTCAGAGAAAGTTACTGCCAAAACACAAATTTAAAAAAAAAAAAGCCTAATAAAACACAAACCAAATACAAACAGGAGGAAAGACTAACATTGACAAAAACTGAACTTTTGATTCACCACCCAAAATAAAAGGATATTGGTAAGAAATCTAGAAAATTGGTTTAATGTTGTCACCTACTGGACCTGGAACTATGAGTGCTCACTGAATCTAGGAAGGATCTCTCTGATGAACATACAAGAGCACTTATATTTCACATATCCTTGCACTAAGCAGATACCCTCGACCATATAACCTTACATTCCAGGTGTTTGCATACCCTTTCCTAAAGAGTGAAAATTTAAAAGTTTTTGCCTTGGGAGGTGGTAGACACAGACAATACCATTACTGGTATTGTCAGATAATATTAAAACCAGTAAGTTGAAAAACCATTTAAAGACATTCGGTTTAGAGATGCACAAAAGGGTAGTAGGTGAAATAGACACAGATACACCTTCTTGTAACCCTAATAAAATGTTTATAAGTGCTAAGAAAATAGCACTCTGAAAAGGAATAGACTGTGTACAAATTTCCCTTCTCCTTATGAACCTTCTTGAGACCAACAGACCTTCCTACACTCAGTACCCAATTTTACACTGAGTCCTGAAACTTAGATCTTACATTTAGCACGTAAAAGAAATGCAATCGTCTTACAAAGTTTTAGAATTTTAGAAGAGACGGTGCAATATATACGTATTAGATTTCCTTTCTGCTAACTTAACACAGTGAATTGTGTTACAGAAAAAACAATGGCGCTTACCTGTGCATCCTTACAAAGAATAACAAATCAAAAGCTCTCTCTAGCGCGGATTCCACTGTAATAAAAATTATACCAGGGAAAGTTGTGGTTTTGAATATCCCTTATCACAAACTTCTGACAGGTATCTGTTACGGAAAACAGGGAAGAACCTTAGACTGAAAGTTACACGATAGAAACTATTCTCGTCAGCTCACATAATTCAATTTATTTTTCTCTTTCAAGTTGAGTGACATCCCACACATTTCAAAAAAATGTGTCACACATTATCAAAACTATGTGGGACATCGAGCAGATGCCAGGTGCTGCTGAGAAAAACCTGACGCAACTTGCAACTAATTGATGAAAAGAGAAGCCTTACCTATTTTTATCTTCTATTCATTGTCACCACCACGACCATTGTCTGACAGCACAGCTAGCTCCTCAAAAGTACAGTAAAAGAGATTATTCTGACATTGGAGTTTTACAAATGCTATTTTTTATGAAGCCATCTCTGAAGTAGTTCACACTGACTTAGCATTAACTTCAAGGAGAAAACTTCCAAATACACATTTGGAGCTATGCTAATGGTACCTGCTGGAGTTTTCTCAACACACACCCTTAGGAAAGAAAATCATCAAAGCCAAGTTCCATCTGGATTAGTGCATATAACAAGATGGTCATTAAATCATCTTGAAATAAGAAAAAAAGAAATACACCATCATAGAAAACTATTATATCTCACAGTTCTGGAAATGTCATAATTAGTAGCTAACTGAGCATAGAATAGCACACAATTTTATTCCTATCATGGCAAAAATGTTTAAATTAAAAATTTATGCAAATGTACAAACTCTTCTTTCCAGTGTGTCTAAACTCATTGTTTGATTTCCTCTTCAGTATTAGTAAGGCTGCCTGTTTAACTCAAGGCCCAAAGTCATTCATATGGGTAGACTTTTGCATTGTTTTTTTTTATTTTAATACTATCAATAGCAATGACAATTTAATCTCGGGTTTTCATTTTTCATGAATGACATTTCTTTTGTACCAGGAATGATATTTCTTCTAGTCAGAGGTGTTCTTTTGAACGTAAGAAATCTAATCTGTTCATGCATATTGACACACATTTATGCTTGAACATATGTACATATACTTACACACATTCTTATATATACGTATATATACATATACTAAAAGAGAAAATTATTTAGACAATAATTCATTTGGAAAAAAAGTATACATCTTTGTATACCTCTTTTTTTTTTTTTTCCAAATTCTGATCAGCAATTTATTAGATCAGTGTTTACACTTTGGGTTTATTATCTGGCTGAGTGGGAGGTGAAGGGAAGAGACCTTCTCAAATCACATCCTGATTCAGTCTGTGTATTTTAGACTTACTTCAAGGTGAAGAAAAGGCTAATGAGAATAGCTGGCACATACAGCTAATGACGTTCATATTAAAAACACAGCTCTTTTATTATACTGGTAAAGAAGATATGAAATGGTCTTTAAACCAATACATTAATGTCCATGAAGAATACGAAGTATTTTGATTAATCTAGACTTCTAAAGTGACCCCATTAGCAATCCCCATCCAGGAAACTTTCACTGGATATCATTTTTTCTCTTTCACCTTGTGAAAGAGTGATTTTATAAGGCAGTGTCCCTAAGACGAAGTTTCTAAAACCAATTAAAGAGGCATAGATTTTAAAGGCAGTCAACCGTGCAACGGTAAGGGACAAGGGGCAAGACCGAAGGTGAAATCTATCATTCCAATGAAAATTTCAGGGAGTTTCAGTTCATAAGAACAGTAAAAAAATCTGTGTCAAACTGAATTATGGCTTTTCATCCCATTCTGGACATATGCCAGCAATGAAGGAGACGGTGACCTGAATTTGATTTTATTTGTACAATAAATTTTCTCTGCCCAGTTCCCAACCGATTTTGTCAAATGAAAAGATGTTCAACTAAAAACAGTTTTCTAGCTCTGGAATATGTCAATAAATGGAAACATGTACAGTCTATATTATTATAATTATTATTATAATTATTAATATATTTTTATATTATTATATATGAAATAATTATTATATATTAATATATTAATATAAACCTTCATTGACCCAAGTAAGTCTGGTGTCCTACCTTTAATAAATTATTAGGCCAGAATAATACCAGTAAACATTACAGAAATAAACTCATGGAGTCTTCCACTGGCTCAATACTTAACATCAACTCTCTGGGCTAAGAAGGGCTTCAAATTATAAAAGCCATTTATAAGAATGTTCCCTTTTGTATTGCTTAATGGAAAATTTATAAATCTGGATAGTTTGTATAGCCTCCTCACATGACTGAATACTTTTATGAATGATCTCACTGAAATCCATAAAAACTATCTCAATTTTTTCACTGAAGAAAAAATATTGGCAAACTTGCAGAAGTTTGACTTCTATCAAAAGGAAGTACTTCCTGTTAGAATAAGAAATATTTTATTCAGAGATATGCAGCACTGAACTCTTCTTGAAAAAAAACTGATTGATTTATTGTTGTCTCATCTATGAATTATACTAACACTCAAAATTATATTTTTTTCTCAAAATTAAAGTTTATTTTCCTGTTTAAGCATTCCCTCCAATATGTATATTTTTTTTCTATACAATCTGCAGTCGTATATAACAGAAATGGGATCACTTACTGCTCTGCTCTCACTGAAGTCACCTATTCTTTCCCCCTGTGCAAAATCAGAAAGTCTGGAAGAGTCTTTGGTATGGGAAATTTCACTCTAGTGATCTGAATTTCTTCATCAATCTGAAAGTCTAATATTCTTGTGGGTTATAATGCTTTTGGAGACTTGAAGTAATTAATCTCACTGCTTTATGGAAGAAATAAAGGAGAAAAATTATGAACTTTTATGTTGCATAACTGCTAAAGATTTTACATAAGTTCATTCTTTCTTTCTGACTTCCGTGGAGACAGAGAAAACCATCTGAGTGCTGGACTTGAGAAGCCCTTTCATTTTTAGGAAGAATTTGTATTTGACACATATCTGATGTATTGGACAAAAACTCCTTTGAAGCATTTAGAATTTCAGATTCTTCTTTAAAGAAAAACATACGCACATCTATACCTATGGCAGGACTGCAGATCTGGAAGTTGCAATAGCACGTGCACCTGGAACACTTTTAGTCTTCCCTTGTTAGAAATCAACTTTCTTGTAACATTTTTACTATCAGAAATTTTTTTCCTACATTTTCCCACATCACCCATGAAAAGAGACTCCAAAAAGGAGTGTAAAATCACTTCTGAATTGCAGAAGAAATAGTTTTACTACAGAAGCAAAATATATAATCGGGGACAGGCTTTCTTTTTTATTACATGACCATTATCAAATACAAGCATTGAGAAAATACTGAGTGCGTGATATGCATTGTATGGTAATGCGTTTGTATGCAGAGTACATATCTCAAAATAAAGCTGTTTAATGCACCCTCAGCCTTTATTCACACTTGCCTAAAATTACAGGGCATAATGTATTTATTGTGAGTTCAAAAATTATTATAAATTTATGACGAAGCTTCACGTAAGATTGTTCGGGCAACTCCCTGCCTTACACATGCACATTTTTGAGAATCAGGAAACCTCAGGACATTAACCTTGCGGTATGATAGACTTGCTGCAGAAGAACAGGATGACAGTGTGCAAGGCATGCTATTTGCTGCAAAGCTTCATGGACAACTTCACGTAACCGCAAGCAGAAACTCTTCAGTATAATTTCAGATAAGAGATGCTCTGCTTTCTGTGGCTCAACCCAGTATTTACCTGACATGGAGAACTACACAGATGCTTAAAACCTTAGCTAGTACGTTCAGAGACACCTACACTAGTGCAAATCCACAATGTTCCCCTCCAGTGCATGAAAAAGGGGAAGAACCTCTGTAACCGCTTTACAGTAAATCCTGCTGCTACTTTGCATTTATTCTATCGCATAAAATGCGGAGCTCACCATCTTTCTACCTCCATTTTTTCTGTCTGCTGTAGCTACCGGAGTTTTGTTGTGAGGGATTGTTTGCTAATATTTGTAACAGATTTTTTTCAGAGAGTTATCTTTGAGATCTTTATATTCATTTAAACTCAAATCTGCTTCAAGCCATTATCAATTGTACTAAATGAAAATGACACTGAAATATCAAAACGAGAGGAAATGTGCTATCCTGTCTTAAATGTGCAGTCTGTGGTCCATTTTTCTCCTCAAATTATATTGATACTGGCCATTAAGGGGAATAGTACCACAACTTGGGTAGAAAAAGTAATTTCACCATCTATTTATTCACTGGCAGTGTGTTTTTCATCAAACCAAAACCAGTCAGCATTTTAAACCTTCAACAGAAATTTGCTCTTTTATCACTTTTCCTTGTTGAAAAAAAGCCCTACCCAGCAAGATGGCATGTCCCTTATCAAATCAAAACATGCCATGTCCCAAACATGAAGTCCCAGTTTCTTCTCAAAAAAAACAACGTATCATCTCTTTTTTTTTTTTT
>VYZM01007050.1:910670-980849 GCA_013398915.1 Dromas ardeola
TTTTTTTTTTAAGTTTTTGCCCATTCACATAATGATTTTCACTGCAGAAAACTGCTGGCAAACTTACGTACATGACAAAATCCCGTCCTTCCTTCCTTGTTCACATTTTTTTCTTTGTGGTGATGGCATTGGTGTGTATACAAAGTGTGCTGCAGGAAGCAAAAGGATGATAAAATACCAGACTCCCCACCACCTTTCTCCTACCCGCCAGGGCTCCTGCAGTAACTATATTCCCTAATAACCTAAAATAAGGGGTATCTGATTGCTTTTTATGATGGGACAGTAGCTTTTTTATGTCTTGCAAACAATAGCACTGACAGGTTTCCTTTCTTACAGCCTCAGCGTCTCCATTTATATGACACTTATTATTGCTCCGTGTTACGCTACGCAAGCCAGACATCTTTGCTTTTTAACCAAAATGTCTTTACATTTTATCCCTTTTTTTATAGTACTTCGTAATCCTTTCTTGTGGGTTATGAATTAAGCTTCAAATAATACACTATTGGTCTTACTTTAAAAACAAAATACAGCAAAACAAATTGGAATAAGTAATTGCATGAAGTGTTCAGAGGAAGACTTATCCTCAGTCAAACCAGATGAAGCACATTCAGCACAGTAATAGATGGGAAAACAACAGTCTACATCTCACAAAAATCATGTCCTACCCTGGTAGGTCTGTCGGCAATGCTGACAGTCCAAATACTGTTTATCTTTTTTTTTTTTCTAAGTGCAGAAACTATTTTCAAAGAAACTCCAGTTGAGCTTATTTACAACTTACACTTTTTCCTCCTCTGCTTCTGTTTCCAAGGCTGCTGTGTATCCTGAAAACTAGTGATTGATATTTCTTTTTCTGCACTAATGATCATTTTTGTTTTTTTGCCATCTATGAAAAATAATCCGTGTTCTCCTACAGTATATACTACATATACTACTAGAGGCACATGGAGGTATGTTTGTGCGTATGTATCCTTTAAATGAATTTGTCACCACAAAATTGTCAATCTTCCACGGCTACAGACAAGCTGAAATTCCAGCAAAAAGCTCTGTTAACTCTACACCGTCAAATTTCAGTAGCTGTAGCTCTCCTCAGCTCCATTAACTAGCTCACATCATCTCAAGTAACACGTTTCTCACCACTGTGTTAGTGCTGCAGGAGTTCCTGTGCGCTCACCGCCAGCACACAACTCCTTTCGGTGTGATGAGTCTCTGTTGAATGTCAACAACAGGCATGGCACTGCAGCTGCTCAAAGGACGCACAATCCCTTGGTTTTTTTTGAAACTGCAGTTTACAGATATTTTCTTTTTCTTTGCATGAGGACTAAGGGATTACATCAGGGATTGCATCATGTTTAAAGATGCAATGATTCAAGAAATGAGAAAAATGGAAAGAATCATTAAAGCAGAAGCAGACACACAAGGATTGAGAAGGATACCAGACGCAATTTGTCTTCATACATCCAGAAACTGCCGGTATTGCTTCCTTGAAAACTTAAATTACTGACTGGACCCTGCTGTCACTCCTTGTTCTTTGTTTTCCTTTACTCCAATATAAAAATTTCCTTTCTGTTTCTGAGTGATACAGGTAACCTGAAAAGGAATGCATCACACTTCCATTCACCTTTTTGTCTGGATACATTAAGTTATAAGTACTTAATTATCAACTCTACCTACTTTCTTAGTATTGGCTTATGGTCAGTTCAGGGTAGACAAAGAAATCAGTTAGCAAAAGGAATGCGTCCTTCAAATGCACCGTTTCCCTAATGAAGCAGACCTATATAACGTGATAATCCTTCATGGCAGCGCAATACCCCAAGAAAATGACTGTCATCTGAGTATCACTATCCTGATACAACTTTGCCAGTCCATAGGGTAAATACTTGATTTAATGGAGCAGCAAATTTGAAATACTGAAATGTCATTTCCCAGTCTTCCCAATAGTCCAAGGATTGTTCACTGTAATTAATTTTCCTTTCTGTTCAAATGCAGTGAAATACAAATCTGAAATAGAAAGTGACACCAAGAAGAGATGCATAGCTTATTTTAAACACACACGAACTTGAAAATCAAGAATATAAATAAATTTAATCCATATATGTTCTTACCAAAAAGTAAAATTTTGAGGTATATCATATAGGGGGTTGGAACTAGATGATCTTTAAGGTCCCTTCCAACCCAAACCATTCTATGATTCTATATATTGAGATGTTTTAATGGTTGTTCATCGCAGGAGAAGATGCCTTTTGCTATGAAATGAAAGGCAAATGAAAAAACAGGTTAAACAGACTGGGAGGGGGGAATATATAAACACATATGTATATACCTAAACATACATATATGCTTTTCTTTTCTCTCACTCCTGATTTGCACCAGTTGTTTTAAGTCAGTGATCAAAATCAGTCATCTTGGAGACTTATCCTGAGGGGAAAAAGACTTTCAAAAAAATGTTTTAAAATTGTTTGCTTGCTCATTCAACTACTCGGAAGAAGGATTTTAGCCAGAGTCCCTCCTCCTCTTTGTTCAACTTCTAATACTTAAAAAAAAAAAGGATATGTGCTACACTCAGTGCTTGTTTATATCAGAATACGCTAAAGATTTTTAAAATATTTCCAGATTGCATGTATCTGTTCTTTACTTACAACAACTGGCATCTGGATTCTCCAACTTCATGATAAAAGTCATGCCCTGCCTTAATTATTTAGCAACCCAGCATTGTTTATTCTCTGACCTCACATTTTAAGGCAAAGCTGATTTTTCCACATAAATTTTAAAGCATTTCTCTCAAGCAATATTCTGGACATAACAGATTAAGTTCCAAAATTCCCAGTGCTGCAAGGGTTATAAAATGTCATTGGGAATGCTGATAGTACCTTAAAACAACTGAGTTGAAAGAGGAAAGAATCTGAGCTGACAGCTCTGGCAGCTGCAAAAAGATATGTCTGGAAATGGGAGCAAGAAGAACTCTGCAAGGTAGAATAGAGGAAGCAATATTGAGCTTATTCTTAAATTATGCATGGTTATATTTTCACCCTTAATTCACTGTGTCTTCATCTCCGGGACCCAATGCTAAAAATAACTTTTATTTGAAGTAAGTGTGTTCTGTTCTGGACAGTTAAACACAAACAGAAAAGTGTTAGAAGTAGCCTGGGCTGCAGCGATCATGCACTGGTGGAGTTATCCTGAGGGATATGGGTCAGGTGAAGAAGATGGTCAGGTTTTTGTCCCTGAATGTTCTTGTTTATCTCTTTCTTCTTTTCATTTATCATTTTTTGCATTGAAAAAGCGCTTGACCAGATACCCTGAAGAGAGCAGACACTCTCCTTCTTACATACCCTTACAAAGCTATGTGATTTTCTCAGTTGCCACTTGGGAAAGAACTGTGAGTACTTGAGTACTTTGAATAGAATTGATTGTTTTATTCCTTTGTTGCATTAATTCAGTTCAAAGAAGTCATTGCTGGTAAAGGCCCTTCAGGTACAAACCTGATAAAATAGAGCAAAAGTGAAATCTTTCCCATAATACCTATCAAATTACATTCTTTCTGTCTAGGACACCCTCTGATGGGGGAAAAAAAAGAAAAAAGAAAGAAAAGAAAAAGAAAGAAAAAAAAGAACTAAGGGGGAAAAAAGATAATTCACTTAATTTTGCCTTTGATTTCTCGTCTGTATCTGCTACTGGTTAGAGTTGTTTTATGCTCGGAACTGATCGTGATTTGTCCTCAGGAATCTACTGATTCAAGCAATCATCTGGTGAAGACACTGAAATCATGTAAGGTTTCAGTGATACGTAAGAATCTCATATTAAGATAGTTAATTCATACAAAGAAATTAGTAGGAATAGAGCAAATATTTAGCATTTAAAATTCACTTTATAGGCAAGTTGTTAATGCTAGATTATTGCAGTCCTTGCTCAGTCTTTGAGCTTGTTATATTAAGTAATCCAAGAAGTGGCCTCTCTTCATGAGAAGTCATGACATCTTGTAAAACAGTCTTGGGTTTCCACAGCTTCTTTGATACTAGAGGGAGAACTGGAAGATTGCCAGCTGGCAGGGTGTTCCCTTGCTTTTTTTATGGGTTTGAGGAGACAGTAGATTTTACAACAGGAAATAAATGTCTAACATTTTTGAATTAAAATACAAAAGAATTGTTGTTCATCTCTAAAATTCAAGTGTGAGTTATTTTTAAGGAGAATTAAGATCTTCCATGAGATATCTCTACCATGACACAAAGTAGGTCTGTAAGGATGGCTCAAGGTTGGAACCAAGTTTGAATGAAATTCTGCAAAAGGCGTACTATCAGAAAGTTTGCATTACAGCTTGTAGAATTTTAGACTTACACAAACAATAAAGTCTATGCTTAGAGTAAACACCTTGGATAATGAAGACCCAAATCTTCAGTAGGACAAGCAGTTAAAATGACATAGACTTTCAGTGGCGTAAAATGATAAATCTTTGCTAGTGAAATGGTGTAACTTTAAAACAGGAAATGATACTCATGTATGCATTTAACTATAGTTAGCAAATATCCTTTGCAAGAGTCCTGGGAAAAGCAAAAGGACTAAGTCACACTTCATTTCATTTTTCCTCAGGTTTTACTGATAAGCTACACAAGTAGTCAGTTTTGACAACAGCTAAGACCCTGAGGGTTTATTTACATTAGTCTTTTACTTCCAACTAGGAGTGTGTTTTCACAGTGAACATTCTTCCTCCTAACTTATTGTTTTTCAGTTCACATTGTGAAGCATCTAAGAGGATTCTCTTCAGATGGCAGGTAACCACAAGATGTTCTTTAGAGTGAAATGAAGGTGCTTTGCTGATGAATACTCATCTGACATCACCAAGATAGAGATGGACCAAAATAAAGACCCTTCAGTACATACATTTTAGAGGGGTAAAGTCCTCCCAGGACAGCTGTTGTATTACTCAAATCCGTTCCCATTGATGAATACTGCCTGATTATGTCGATGGAGCCTTGGAATTTCTGAAGACCTTAATTTTAATGTTGTAAGTTATATGTTTAATCAAAGACAAAGTAAATGCAATACACAAAAAGAAAGCAGAGCACACTCAAATACCAAACATCAGCAAACAGCTCCCCTTTTGCGTTGACAAAATCTGAACTTGCTTAAGAACTGTTTCTGAAACTACCACCAAACAAAAAATGTATGTTCACAGATCTATTAAACATTGTACTAACACACAATAGATTTTCATGGGAAATTTTTGGTGCTGATAGATAAATGACGGAAGTTCCATTCAAAGACAAACATCACAATGAATATCCTATGCTAATAAATCATTGCTTAGAAGAGGCCATTCAATCTTGACATTAATGATATCAAATGAGCTGTAGCATGTATATGAATTAAATTAGAGTATAATGACAGTTTTAGCATTTAGAGCTACATAACTCACTGTCCCTTGTATCTGCTTGAAGACCTTTTTACTAACAGAATCAGCAGCTTGAAAAAGGGACAAGATACTTGTGCTATCTTACCTCCAGTAGCAGGAAATTCCAGAAGTTCACCAACCGTGGAATATGAAAGTACTTTTATCTGTTTTAAACTGATCTGCTTGTTTCAGTGAAAGCCGCCGCCTTCTAGTGCTGCAGGGTTTGGTGAATAACACTTCTGTATTCAGCTGAGGCACTGCTTTCATGTTTTTGTGATTCTTATTCATATACTCTTCCAGACGCCTCTTTTCTCTTCTGAAGAGCTCCAGACTTACAATCTGTTCTCAAAAGAAGTTTGTAGGACTGATTCAAACACTAGTTTCTACTTAACCTTAAAGTCAGCACAGATGAGATAAATACTTTCCACACTTTGAATCCTCATAATATTTCAAGTACCATGTTCATACTATCTCCTTTAAGGACCTACTTTAGATGTCAATTAGAAAATAGCTAATGAGATTTCTGTGTGTCTGTCCGGCAGATGTGCTTTAACTGTGCGGAGGAATGACTTAAAACAGATGTTTTGGAAGCAACACAGGGGGAAACCTGATAGAACCATGAAACCCAGGCCCATAGTAGAGGATAGAGTTTGTGACAATTTTTTTTTTTTCTTTGGCCTTCTAAAGACTCATTTTGTTTATCCACTTATTGGGATTATAGACTCTATCTGATATTCAGTTCATAAGCTATCTGAATGCTTAATAAAACATTTAAGGCTACACAAACATTTCCAGATAATACAAAGCTTAAGCTTTAAATGATGTTTGTTTGTTTTCTAGAGTTTTACATTAGAAAGCAGGCCACCTGGAAACGGAATTCTTGTTATAAACATTAATTTTATGTCAGCAGACACAATATTGTCAACTGAAAAGTCCAGAGTTTTCTGGGCTCTCAGAAAATGAATCTTTCTACTATTAGTATCTGTGTGTGCTGACATTAGATAGATTTAAAGATCTCTCCTACTTGAGAGTAA
Organism: Dromas ardeola; assembly: GCA_013398915.1. Classification (NCBI taxonomy): domain Eukaryota; kingdom Metazoa; phylum Chordata; class Aves; order Charadriiformes; family Dromadidae; genus Dromas; species Dromas ardeola. Next base: position 917,091 of record VYZM01007050.1, read on the forward strand.
CTGTGAGCAATAGCTTTGATACTAGTAAAGTAGATTGCCTAGAATGAGAATTTAGAGGAAATATCTGGTGTATAAACCTTCTCCCAAGTCTTTCTTTAAAGTCAAGAATACAGTTAGTCTTTGATGTTTATAGATATATTACATTTTAAGTCCACATAACTGCAACACTTAATTCAAAGGCTATTCAAGATGGCAGAACATAAGCTAATTTCCAGTAAACTACTAGTTATTTGTTTTGCATTGTAAAAGGCTTTAATCAGTATTCATTCAAAAGATTTTTACAGCACACAGGTGAAAGCAGAACTGACGTAATAGTAATGGGGTAGGGGAAACTGCAAATAATCTCTGTATATCAGTAGTGTCCACACAGTAACAATTTTCCAATGGACCACCAGCAGAGGATTTACAGATGCATTATGAAAGATTTTGACTCTCATGAAGAGTTAAGAATCATACTTTCAAGTCCCCTACGCAACATTGCAGTGGAACAGGCTGACAGTTCAGGTATGAACCACTTGGTTACTACAGGAAAGGTAGCTGGAAGACTAGAGATGAAATAATAATGCTGTATCCAAGCCAAGCTCAATGAAAGATTCACATCCTTGGGGATGAAGAGGGAGAGATTATTTAACAACAGATGATTTTTCAAAGGAAGTTTCTGCAAGCATCCGTAATAGACAACTATTTGCAGCCCTTTAAAAGCATTACTGAAACCATTATCTGTAAGAAAAAGTAAGGATGCCTACTTTGTAACAGCTCATAGACTGGAAGGGAGTCTGTGGATCAACTAGGCTATAGCCACTGCAGCAAACTCAGTCTGTATGAAAAAGACATCAGGCAAACATCATGAACACTGAATTATAGTTACTTCAAATTATTTCAAGTTAGATTTTCTTCAGTCACTTATTTTCTTAAATATATTAGGATGATTTGTTCGGGTACTAATTAGTGCCGAGGCCTGAAGAACTGAGACTCCTTTCTTGCACTTGCAACACTTACAGCTAAACACAACACTACAATGCATCACTAAATGCAGACCAGGCTGCATATCAGTCTTCAACTTTTAAGTAAGCCTGTACATACAGGTAAGAAATGCTTACCCCAAATAAACTGAACTTAGAGCTTCTCTGAGCAATGTGACATTGGGTTACTGTAGCAACAAGTCCTGTCTATATCATGCTCAGTGACTCGGTTTGTTAATTATTGTCAGCCTAAATGTGATCAAGATGATTTTACCACTCCAATGTTCATTGGCTGATTAAATCACATGCAATAACCTGCAGCCAATCCAATTACTTTATGGCACAATGAATTTTCTGAATTATAACAAAAAAAGTCCTTTGCAAAGATTTTTAGGAATTATTTAGTGTAAGTTTAATGCATGAGCAATATTTTATTTCTGCCGTTGGCTGTGTACCCTGATAAAATTCAGATGAAGTCAAATGGCTCACAGGCAAAATATTCTTATACCATTGGAAAGTCAGAAGATGATGACAGATTTATAGCAAAAGAAACACCAGATGTATGACTAAATGTTTTATAACATACATCTGCATGTTTAATTACACTACAGCCAGAGGAAAATTTAAGAATTCAAAAGGAAAGTAAGATTACTCACGTATGTGCACATTGAACAGAGATAACTTTCCTTTTCTACCTCCAGGGTCCCGTGGGCACTCACAGGCTGCGCTGGCCCTCATCTGCCCCCAGGACACCTGCCCATGGCCCAGGACCCCACACCAGATCCCCCAGGACCCTCAGTCCTTCCCCAGTGAGGTTGTCCACCCCCAGCCCCACTACTGCGCTGCTACATTGGGCCTGACCAGGCTTGACCTGGGGGCTGATGTCCTGGCCTGGTCTCGGGCTGTCCCCATCCCCATGGAGGTGCCCAATGCTTGGGGCTGGGGCTGCACCAGACCCCTCAGGCTGCCCTGTTCCCTGGCTGGGGGGGTGGGATATACCCTGCCCAGACAGCCCAGCACAAATCCCCCTGGCTCTCACCCTTGGGGAGCAGCCAGCCTGCAACGTGCCTTGACATAAATATAGCAAAGCCCATTCCCCCCCGAGATGAGCTATGAGTTAAATTAAGTTTGAATACTTGAATACTTCTCTTCAGAACTGAAGTGGTAGTAACCAAGAGAAAGGTTTCTACCAGAGTGCGATTTATGAATTAGAATTCAATTTTCTAGCCTAAGAAAAAAAATAGGTATTTGAGATGACTGTAGAAAAAAATACAGTAGATATTGGAAGTACCTCAGGATAGCTGAATATGAGCACCATTAAGAAATTCTAAGGATTAGTCTACCTTAGTCTTGTGTTTTAATCTAGTTGGATTTTGCACAAGGCATTTACTTTCATGGATGCTTATTCATGTGTCAACAAAGTTATGTCAAATGATCATTTATTATACTGATCATTGGAAGAGTCTTTTTAGTCTCCAAATTGAATTTCCTATGATATTAATAGATGTTTAAGAAAAGAGGAAAAAAAACCACTCTCATCTGTAATTAGGATTAACCTCATTCATAAAACTGGCAAAGAGACTTCACTCAGCAATTTGAGTTAGGCACCCAAGAGAGTTTGCTGTTTAGCATGTCCTTTTAAAGTATATTTTTAAAATAAAGCAGATATTACAAAGCCAGATATGTCTTAAGCCTTATTAAAGAGCTCATACACTAAAAGCATTTTTAAAGACTATACAAACTGAAATCTCAATACTGCAGTACACTGTCTGATTAATTCTTTAACCCAATGGAAGAGAGGAATATTTCAAGAGAGTGTTGGATTATGGCACCAGAGCATTTTAATCCATACTTAACTTGCTCGGTTTTGCAAGTCAATTCTAGTATCTTGTGCTAACTGATTTGGTATGGGAGTAATTCTCTTCCAAAAGTTCTCTATCAAACTATTTCCTATAGGCAGATAATGAAATTTAAGTGCTTCATTTGAATATGTAGTGGGAATGGAAAAAATGTGAACAATAACTACTGCGCAAATCATCATTGTATGCATGAAGTATTATTTCCAGTACTCATCCCCCTCCCCTCCTTTTCCAAGAAGATATTGAGGAATCTGGAGGTTTCAAAAAGGAGTGATGAAAGCAATTACTGTGAAGAAACACTCATGAGAAAAATATAAGTGACAGACTATCAGAAAATGATGGAAAATATAAAATGCTGAAAAAGAAAGAAGGCAGGATGGCAATGAACACCAGTAAGAAATTAGATGGGAAATAACTGTTTATTAGGTTTTGTAGCAATACTGAAGTAGCAGTCTGTGAACTTGAAAGAGGGAAGCTTAACACTGATCAAAATATTCACTACAGTGTAATTGTGGGCCTGCCATGTACAGTTATTCAAGCCAATACCTTATTAAATTCCAAAGACTGGACACTGAAATAGCCAAAGAGAATATTATTTCCAAATTTGTAACCGTATTTTGGATACTATATTTAACACCATGGTTTTTGTTTAAGCCTACCTAGTTGCTAGAGGTCACAATGAGACTTAGAATGACGGTATGAGTTCCATATGGCTTCTTACACCAGGATTTTTACACGCCCTCTTGATCATTTGGTATCTCACTTGGTCAAAGACAGGACACCGCACAAGTCAGACGGCACTATAGCAATGTGTAAATTGTCTATCTGTATATAGAATCTGCACTTCACTAAGGGCTGTCCAAGAATTCCACAACATGTAATTGCAATCAGAGCAACTACTTATGCTGTTTCCACTTCTCTCTCACACGCAGCAATCCCAGATGCTTTGCAATGCTTATGCTCCACAAAGTCTAGCAGTGGCCTACTTATCACTGAGATTTTCTATGCATGATAAGCAAACATCTTTACTTCACTGAAAATATGAAGAAAAACAACTGTCAAATTCAAAGCTCTTCTGTTCAGAATCAGTGGAACATAGTTGTAGGAACAAGGAGTTTGGTCAGGATGTTCCGTAAAACCCTTCTTGTGAAAAGAGCTGTAAGGCTGTCAGTAATTAGAAGAAATCAAGACCGAGTTATCTGGAAAATATTATACTCATAATAGCTTGGTAAGGCATTGATTCAATGTGAGCACTTGACACGCTTTCTGAAAATGTATTTCACACAGCATGTACAACCATCTGGAGTAAATTTACTAAAATCCCTGGATTAAAAATAGCTTCAAATAAAGACATCTGAGGCCCAACTGCTTTACTCAGACTCCTTGGCTTTTCAGAATTTCAAGTGCAGTAACTGCCTTACGCCTATAAGGACTAATTCGCACAGATGACCGTTTAGCTTCTGTTATTGCAAAAAGCTATAATTACTTCAAAGCCTGTAGCGCTATCAGTAAAACATGTAGCTCTGGATCTTCAGGCTAACGCTTTGTTCAGGTTCAGCCTTGTTACCAAGTCACTTGTTCTGTGTCCTCTGGGCACTTGTCAAATTCGGGTTTGTATGTTCAACACCAGAGGTGTACATTCCCACCTTAGGTTTAATATGCCATTGAGCTGGATTTTTCCTCCTTTCAGTTTCTGCTCTCCTAGTAGCTAATTGACTTCACTAGGGCTACTTTTGATGCAAGGCTACGAATGAACTGCTCTTTCATGCGGCTGTTATAAATTCTGTACAAATACTTACTGTAAGCTTCCCGAATAGGTAGTTGGACAGTCATTTTTACAGAAATAATCATCCCATTGCAAGACACCAACATATGCCCTTGTTGTAGTATATAACCACATCTGTGGGATTTGTTATTCGGCATATAAGCCTCAAAGTAAACAAACTGCATTCAGAAGCAATGTTGTTTAAGGGAAATTTGTTCAGGGGGAGCACAAGGGGCATTGAGGCAGAATTAAAATTCCTCTTATCTATGCAATTTATCCCAAAAGATGACCAATATTACTGGTAAGACACAGTGGAAGAAATTGCCTTCCTAATATTAATCTCAAAAAGAATCCTTTTAAGTTGTGGAATTATAAAATAGCAGGGGACATAAAAGCCAGACTTTTTTTTTTAAAAGTTAATCTCGCAAACCTCAGAGATAAGGCTTGACAAAAGAATGTCTTAATTGGAGTCTGGCATCTCCATCCTTTAGTAGCTGCGGGACTTCACTCCTGCTTTCATTCCTTCCTGTATATTACACTTTAGGATCCCAATTACACTGCTAATGTAAATTAAAATGTAAATTAATCTGGTTACTAATGCAGTTATGCAAAGCCACTCTGCTTCCACTTTAATGCACTAAAAGGAGATGATTCTTTTAAATGTATTACATGTGTTATTTTTTTATTATCCTGAAATAAATAAAAACTAATTAAATAAAAGCTGGTTACACTGAAATCAGTGAGAAGCTGCTTCAGTAGGATATAGTTCTACCTGATAGTTGACTTCAATGAGAACAGGGTCGGAAAGTGAGTTTTTTCTCCTTCAAGTGTAATTTGCTTCAGTTAGCAAAGATTTCTCATCTGCCATCATTTCTCTCCTTTAAGAATCAGTTAATTTCTTATAATAAAATTAAAAATTCAGGGACAAGATAAGATAAGGGAAAGGACACAGTGACGCATGTCAAACTTTCCAAGAAATACAGGATATAAAAAAATTCTAGAGGTTTATTTGAAAGTAATAGTGCCAATTAAAAGGACTGTGAAGTTGTATGATATATTTCACCTTGTTCACTAGCTTTAACCAAAATCTTTGATTGTAGGCAAGTTTCTTGGCAAATTCTGATGTAGAATCAAGGGCACTTTCACACATTATTGAAATTGTGCATTGCCCACTGGCAGACAGATATTTATGCCTGGAGAAAACACTTCCAAAACTCTTAAGGTTTGCTTTCTCTTCTGTCACCTCCATGCAAATTAGATGTCAATTAAGCACATTCTGACACCTTTGTAATTAACATCAATGTCTTTAAAGGTCTCAGTGAATTGAAAACATTTTTACAACAGAAGTCCTGTCGAACTCCATTATATTTTCCTCATATATTAATGCTATGGATATCTTACAGATGTTTTATTTAGAAGTTATTAACATGAATAGTAGAAATGAAAAACAGACTGCATTTTTAATTCCAAATGTCTTCAGATAGTGCACATGAATAAAACAGTCAAGGCTGGACTTCTGAATTGTAACCTGAATTTCATAAGAGCTAGGAATTTACATCTGAATTGCATCTGAAAAACAATATAGAAAACAGTCCGCAGATGACACTTTTTTTTACGGTAATTTTTACATTTGACTATTACTATAAACTTAAAGAATTTTTGAGGGGAAAGCCAAATTGATGTAATTTTTCTCATGCAGAGGCATGTGTCTGTTCTTCCCTTCCCTTCTGAAGAATCAGGTTTCCTGGAAGCTACCATCCATGCCCAGGCACATTCATAAGAAGTCCATGCTGGACTCCTACTGCTCCGTGGCCAGGTCTCTGAAGCAGTGAAACACACCAGGTAGGTCAGATGATGTGATCAGCTCTTCTGGCCACCTCTTTGGGACATAGCATTTATTGCATCCAAAGATCAATGAGAAATCTAAAAGCTTGAATGAATTTAATAAATTAAAATGTGGTCGTTAAAGCTAATTTTAACAATTTGCTTCCTTGAGAACATCTTTTCAATCTTGTCAACATCTTTCTGTTGGCTCTCTTTAACGTATGGATTTCAATTAATTTCAGAAATCAGAATACCCATCTGAGGAAGGTGACAAATTAGGCAAAATAATAATAGTAATCATAAAAACCAGCAAAGCTCTAACATAAATAGTTTTTATGAAATAAAGCGAATACTAGCAGGTGACCGACCATGCATCCTCAGCCTATTAGTTTTATGGAGTCACTGTCTGATTAATTTTGTTTTGAAAACAACTTTCTACTTTTTATACACATTTCAAAACATAAGTGTATATTCACCAGGATCAGTGAATGTCAACAATTGTGAATAATTTCCTTATTAAGGCTTTTAATTCCTTAAATTTAATGACTTTATTATGAGATGATTCTTTTTATCTTGCCCTTTATTAACCTATTACATTAATCAGCATCTGCAATGCTGTTCAAAATTCTCCTTTTTTGGCCTCCAAGGTAATGAGATAACCTCTGGTCTGCCCCCATTAATACTTCTTGACTTTATAAGAGGAATTTCTGCTCAACTTCAGAATGCAAAGAAATTATTTACTCAAAACATCAAGGATCTCCCCATCTTTTAAACAGTGGCCCCATATCTCCAGTCTTCCAGTATTTCATAGGCAGAGCTTTGCTCCTCAAAAGTTTATATTTGTAGAAATAAGTTGACATTTCTCTGTAAAGTTAAGCATATTGCTATATTTTGTATTATAATAGGCTAATCATAGAAGTTTAGTGTGAGATATTCACATGATTTTTCCTTTTTATGGGGATATCGAAAATTGCTGTTTAACTCCAAATTCCGTCAGTACGCTTGTTAGTGTGTAAGAGCAGTGCACAGTACAATAAGGAATACTGTGGATTACTTTCTTCCCATTTAAAATATACTGTACATTTAGGCAAAGAGTAGGTAATTAACAAAACCAGAATCTATGTACAATATCAGGCTTAATACCTATTGTGGAGTGGCATAGCGTACTCTTAACTTGTGGCTTTGCATTAATCATTCTCTTCTTTAATACTAATTTAACATGCGTCATAAAAAACCCTGATTTTTAGTCAAAGAAAGATCTGAAGTACTCTTGATGTACTTTGGGACAACACCCTTTTACATTTTGTGTGTAATGTACCATGGGTTTTGCCATGTTCAACAATTTGGAAAAAAGTGACCTCATTTTATTGATGAATATTTGTAAAAACTAAACTATAGACACTAATATTAATTGTATTTAATGTCAGGTTTAGAACATTTTTTCCTGTTGGAGGCGTTTAATGCTGGATCTTAGTTTTATCAGAACATGGGGTACATTTGTATTACACATTTTTATTATTGAGCAGAATTCCTAAACAAAATGAAAGTGAGGTGGTATATACGGGGAATCACTGCTGTAAAATAGTTGTGTCTGTGTGCGGCTAACGTTAGTGCTATCAGAGGGCAACAGTTCCAAGTCGTTAGCCAAGCTTTGTGTCTTCATATGGCTGTGTGTGCCTGCCTGTCATTATTTTTACAGAATGAACTGTTAATGATCTTAGAAGATGAATGCCTGCGTGATTAGGTTGTGCTAATAAAACATTCAGGTGATCAGGAAATCTCAGCTAGAAGGCTGTTAGTAATAAAAAACACCTTAAAAAAAAAACATAGGCAAACAAACCAAACAAGATTGGAACAAAAGCTAGCAAAAGTGCAAGCAGGAGATGAAAGCAAGTGACTTGAAAGTCCAAGCACAGCATGATACCATAGGCCCAAGGGCTATAAACAGAAATCGCAAGTATTTACTGACAGAACATACATAAAATATGTAGTAAATCTTGTCCACAATGTTTCAACTTGCAGCTCTATAAAGTAAGGAGCTGTCAGAAAACGTAGAGAAGTGACTTCAAGCAGACTCAACATGTCAGGAAAAAAACCCCAATGCTGAGATGTGGGTCTTGGGAAGTCCTTGGGATGCTGACTGCTTGCTCTAACCCCCACCTCTGCCATCCTCCTGAAGGGGGCTGGTCCCACTGACCTCAGGACCCAGAGGAACAGGGGAAGCATAAGCCCAAAACCAGAGGAAGTGGTAAAATTGTAAGTGTTCCTGTCATTGTAGAAGGACTAATAATGATTCTTGGGTTAAACCAGAAGTACTTCATATAAGCTAACAAATTCTAGTCATTCTAGTCTTAGCATGGGAACTGTTTCTTTAGCTCACATGGCATCTTATCTGGATTTGACCTCAAGGGTTATCTTTTAACATTTGGATCCAAGTATCAGTGGAGAATTTGGACAGTCTCAGCTGTAACTTCCAATGCAGCATCATGCAGAAATGCTAGTTTTGATCCTGTAAACTTGCTGGGGTTTTTTATTTATTTTTATTTTATTTTTATTTTTCCCCACCACTGATACTACTGCCATTCTGAAACCAGCACTTGCCACTGTTCTGTGGCACCTAATGTTACTTCATAAATTCTGCTTTGATGAAGTCTGAAGCAGAGTGCTACATGCACTTTCTTAAATAACCCCAAGGTTAGACAATAGGTAACTTCACAGCTGTTTCCCAGTTTGTTTTTGAGTATCACCAGTGAGCACAGGGCTCTGCTTCCAGAGAGGTTTAGAAACACTGTGCCCTCAGGAAAGCTGAGTGGCTTGGTGTGGTCTTTATAATGTACTGCCAACTAATGAAAGTTTAATATAAACTACAGAAACAGTCTTCAGCGTGAAGACCAGAACAGCATCACAAACACTCTTGCCTCTGGGGCATGTTGTATTCCTTGTATTTTCTCATGGATCACATCAATCTTTCACTACACAGTAGCACAGCTGCAGACCTCAAGACTGCTCTCCCAAAATACTTAATGACTACGAGTTTATGCACTCAGGGTGGGGGTGCTGGTTTTCATTCCCTCAGGTAGACAAAAAAAATTTATCTCCCAAACCAGATAATGCTCTTGTGCATTTTGCAAAAAGCCTCAGTAAGGCTTTTATAAAAATAGGGCCATAACTAAAGCTATGATATGGTCCCTTTTTCCCCATCAGTGCTGTCCTGTATCACGCTATATTTGCTGGTATACTATCACATTTCCACAAACCCACCTCCAATCCATTCGCTTAAGATACACTTTACTTTGAATGCAATCACATTAGCCCCAGTTTGGGGAAAGAGACTTACAAGAGAAATGCAGTTGGACAAAGTAGAGAAGAATTCTTTCTCTACAGAAATAAAGTTATTTCCTTTAAAAAATTACATAATTCCTAAAGTACTGGCAATAAAACTGTTTAGATATTACTGTATGAAGAGAATAAAGAATCACCTTTTAATTCAGTTCTTGGGGAGTGGGTGGGGGTGGTGTTTAAGTAAAGTTTGTTTTTCTGATTATTTCAGCCAGCAACTGGCTAAAACAACCGAGTTCTGATCTGGAAAGAGGCTTAATGAACTTCAGAACTCATATGGTCTTTTCCAAGCTTAGAAATACCTATAGCATAGTTTCCTCATCTGAAAGACAAGAGACCTGAGAGTTTCTACCATTTGTCCAAAACACACCAGGGAAGAAGGCAGTAGAGAAGCCTTGCTGAAACACCATGGTGCTGAAAAACAGAAAAACTCAAGCAGAGCAGACAAAATTGTCAATAGTATGGAGCTATTACAGTCAATTAACGAGCTTTGCAATAGCTGAGCACAGCTGAAGTCTCTTTCCTTGTTCCAAGGAGATGCACCTGAAAGGAGACAGATCTTACTGTTTTCTGAGAGGGACCTCATGTAACAGCAGAACCCAAGTACAGCCAGCCTTCCCCATTACCTCTGCTCAGTGCATGATGATAGCAAAAATGGCTCAAGGAGGTAACTGAATAGAATACAAGTATGCTTTAAGCAAAATCCAGTACAGTCTTTATGGAAATGTGCTACCTTGCCTAAAGAAAGAACCACAAAAGCAGTTTTTAAACTAAATTTCTATTTTCTTTAACAAAGACACCTATAGTGGGACTGTCCTCAGTCCACCAGCATTGGAAATGAGCTGTAATGACCATTACTAAAGTTGCCCTGCAATATTCTTTTTCTGCCCTCTGCTGTAATCAGCATATCTTTGACCTCCCTCTCAAAGTGCCTCCTTCCTACACAAGCTGTAGTAAGGCCTGAGTGTTCAGGAAAAAGGCAGTCTTTCATCAGCTGTTGTTTATACTGGCTTTTTTCCATTGCTGTTTGTTATAGCTGTCTGTCATGCTGTTCTTAAATACCTTGCAGGCATATTTAGCAATATTTCGCTTTGCCATCTGGAGCAGACTTTCACCCAACCCTGGGCTGACGCGCCTCAATGCCCCATCTGGTGTAATGTCTCTGAAGTATAAATAGGGCAGAGATGCCCAGTCTGCGGTAGCTTTAGAGGGGAAATTAAAACCAGTAATGCTTAATAAAATACAAAAAAATAAAATGAATGAAGGCTTTTGACAGAGTTCAGCTGGCTTGAAGTAATCGTCTGCAAGTGCAACCTCTATTCAGAAGATCAGCACGAGGTTCTGTGTTCCCTCTTCCCACAGGCAAGTTGTAGAGCCCTGTAAAATTGGCAAGGGTCTAGCATCTTGTTCACACATACATCTGAAATAATGTATGCAGCTTATTCAAGGAGACATAATTCACATCTTTAATAACTATGCTAGTAACATAGCTGCATTTTTACAGGGTACTTGACAGCAGATAAGGCAAAACATTTATTTTAATAATTCACATATACAACAGAGCACTGAGAACAAGCATGAATGCCAAAATCAGGGAAGGGTATCCCATATTGCATTTCTTGTAAAGCACATTGAAATTTATTAAAATTAGTTCATCATAAAAAAAGTAGTAGATGAATTTACCTCTTTGGTAATGTGTTTTGTATCAACACTCCTGCTGAGCGATTGAACATTATTCTGATTATGCGATAATCTTCTACTTGCCTTAGACTTGCTTTTAGGGAAAGTTTTTGACTGTCTCATGTGTCTCTTGTGTTCTATGCTAGGAAACGCTTCCATTCCCTCCAACATTTTTCTTTTTTTACATCTTAAAATGATTCTGCACCATTAACAGCACTCTTGGTACAACCCAACTAAACTAGATATGCATGGAAAACAATTTTGCATTACAAGAAAGAGCCATCTAGGTCTATTGATAAGTATGACTTCAGATAAGTTTGCCATGAAAAGATAAAATAGTGAAAGCGTATTTACTCAAAATATGAATATGCTAACATAGATTACAGGACTACCCACTTTATTGGCAAAATAACTGGAGGCAGCTATGGGTTTCAGATTTACAAGTATATTTATAACTTTTAAACTTCCACAGTTTTAGCAGCTCCTAGAGCAGATTCATTCCCTCACCCTTCAAAGGTCTTCTGTGATAGTCCCTGTTAATGGACTTCTGCACAGTGGTCACCTCAAGGACATTAAACAACAGGCCTGGGTCACACTCTGCCTGAAACCTAATTTAGTATCCTAATGTGTAACAGAATCAGGAAAAAATAATTGAAATGTTACAGCTGATAGAAGACAGATATTAATTGTGACTCTTGTAGATGTGCTACTGGACTAATTAAATTGAAATCCAGCCTTCAGCTACTACTATATTTATTTAACCTATATCACAATATATATGACTTTTTTCTATGTATTACTATTTCAGTGTACATTTGTTGTTCAAAACAATAAGCACACATTGCCCTGCACCTGACCAGCGCAGTCTGTCCCATCTCCCTATTAAATTCCTTCCTGGCTCTGTCAGAGGACTACTATTCTGCAGCTGTACAGATAAATATGCAATCGAACCATGGGCTTGTGGAAAAGCAGTACCCTCACAAGTTCACCAAGAAGGATCTGCTTAAGAGCATTACTGGCATTCCATTTTGTTTTCCATTTCTCTCTAACAACCAAAATCAACCCCACTGTGCCTTGGCTAAGTCTGTAAGGGCTCTTACCTGGTCTTTTATAATAGACCCCAAGCCATTCATTGTGACTAGGGCAGCCACTTTACTGCTTATCCTAGCTTTAAAAGTTACTGCTTCCAGGACAGGTTTGAATGTCAGGTTCCTCCAGGGTTTTTCTTGCCGCATAAGCTGGAAGAAACACTCCTTTCTGTGAAGCCTTTGTTAGCTCTGTGCTCCTTGATGCAAAGCCCTTGGAATGACTGATGTACTTTTCAATCCTTTTGTGTTTCACATAATGACAATTATTCTTGGCCCTTACCTTGCATTGCATATGCATTTTCATAAAAGGAGCTCTAAAATGTTTTATCTGGAAAAATTATCTGATGGATATAGCTACTCCTTCAACAGTTTTACTGTTTACTGTAGGACCTCTCCAGAAAAGCTAGTATTTGCTGAACTTCTGCAAGCAAGGCTTTTAGAAAAAACTAGTAAGTTAAACAATAAGAGTGTATTTCCCTGATTCGAGTCTGTCTTGCCCATGATGGTAATTGCTGAGCGATCCCCCTGTCCTTATCTTGACCCACGAGCCTTTCATTATATTTTCTCTCCCCTGTCCAGCTGAGGAGGGGGAGTGACAGAGAGGCTTTGGTGGGCACCTGGTGTCCAGCCAGGGTCAACCTACCATGAAGAGTTAATCATGAACCCTATTCAAGCTGCACTGGAGGACAAACTCTGAAATTACAAACCTCCTAAAAAGGTGACATTAGCACTTCCTGCAGCCTAATAAAAAGCCACAAATTTATTGTTTCAATGCACATCAGGGACACACGCATAATAAGAGTCCAAACTGTATTATTGACAAGAAGAGAATTTTCTTACAGAAAAAGTCAAAATAAGAAATGGAATAGCTTTTTTTGTTGTTGCTGTTGCAATGGTGAACATTTTTAATACTGTATTTCAGTAATGTGCTCTGCAACTGGGTTTTTGTACGGTTTCAATGCCTATAATAAACTGTCTCGAGAAAGCACATATCAAAATGATAGGCAGCAGTCCCTAGACAGCTGAAGAAAAGGTTCATTCCACTATGCAGTGTATAAAGAATTATCTTGGTGATATATTTTTAAGAATCCAAATCTCAACTCACTTATTTCCTTGAGAAGAAAACTCAGTTCCTTCCTGACAAGAACATTAGGGGAATGCAGCATGAGAGGCTGAACTAACTTAGTCACATAGGAAGAATATCAGGCTCTTCTCATGTGCAATGTCTATTTTCTAAAAAGAAAGCTGGATTATGTTTGTAGCTCTTAATTCTTCAGCTGTGAACTGAAGACACTAAACTCTCTATTATAATGACAGAGCCCTTTGCAGAGTCCTGCTGAGCTTGAGCATGCAAGAGAAGCAGTGAAAAATACTGACAAAAAATGTTTTGAACCAGTTAGGAAATTCCAGAAAGAAGTCCAGGATTTATTATGGCACAGTTGTCCGGTTAAGTCTTTGATACAAAGTTCCTCAGTGCCCCTCAAACAAGCAGAAAAGAGTCAAGTTGGCACAGAAAAACTGGAAACTCTAAACCAAAAAAGCTGGAAAAGCAACCACTTCAGTCTTCACATTTTAAATGTTTCTGTCAGCTAGGAAAAAAAGCATTGCTCTAAGCCCGGTGATCCAAAATTAAAATACAGTCCCCAAACTGCCAATGATAATGAATTCCATATCAAGCCACAGGGAGAAATATCAACTCTTTCCTGGAAGGTAAGACAGACAGTAAAAGACCTCTTAAAACACTTAACACACATCTTTCTCTGTTGCATCCTACCTAGAACGTCACAATACCTCTTTGCAGGACGATCATTCTCAGACATCATTTATGCAATGAGACAAATAAATCTAGATTTCATTAGAAAGGATGAAAGAGACCTCACGAAACAGTGTCTTACTACTTAGTTGACCCTGATTTTGCTGCTCTATAGTTTTATATTTTTCGTATTTTGTACTTTTGCTCATAAATTAAAACCTGTCACAGTTTGGGCCTGGTTGGCCAATGACAAGGTGACAGATGCTCTTCCCACCTCTCAATCCAAGGAAAGGAGGAAAAGAGATATAGAGATTTGTGAGTTTAGAAAAAACTAAACTACTTTAATGAAAAATTAATAATAAAATTAAAACGGATATAATGAAAGAGATACAATATAAATAAATATACACAAAACCATATCAAGCTCCCAGGGAGCTGCCACGGGCAGGCACTGGGGAACTTCCAGACTGGACTCAGTGACAAATGGGAACTGCAACACACTGACCGGCATCAAAAGGCGGATGGGCTGACGGGGTCCTCCTCAGATGTCGCCACTGAAGAAGCAGTCCATGGGAGAGGAGCCCTCGCAGAGGAGCCAACCTTCCCCCTTCGCTCCCTCAGCTTTTCTCCTGAGCATGGCGGGTGGGACGGGGCGCCCCATTGGTCAGTTTGGGTCACCTGACCTGCCCACCGGGGAACCACCCGGGTCAGCTGACCCTGGTTGCCACGGCAACGCGGGTGCGCAGGGGCCTGTGCCCGGGCAGGGAGCCGGCCCTGCTGCGCCCCAAAGCAGGACCAGGACAAAACCTTGAAGGTTATTACAGCTTTTAAAAATCTTTGTTCACCCTCTGCCACAAAACTTTACAACTAAAACTTTCTTCACCCATGCCAAACCAAAATTTTCTGTTTGCTAAGCAGGCATGGAATATGCGACTATATTTGAACATTTCTGAGTTTTCTTCGCAAGTACAACCAAAGCTCTCAGTTCTCAAGTTTTTTTTCTCATCAGCTGCAAATCTGCACAACAGCCCTTTTATCATGACCTTATCAACTTCTTCATGTTGTGCAGTGATGTTTCTGAAAATACAGGTTCTCTTTCGAAACAGATTTAGAAAACACAAAATGTGGAAGCATAAAACTAGTGTATGTTCTTTACCCCTGTATTGCTTCCACTGGCATCACATGGAAACTCCCTTATTATTTTTGTGAAAATAAATTATTTTTATGAAAACACAATTACGAAAGAATATCCATCACAAACTGTTTTTCAAAACTGCATTCTCTTCCACCCAAGTCATTATAGACTAGAAGCTTTGCATGACTTGATTTGTCCTCCCTTGACTTTGTGCAGTCCAAGATGTGCCACATCTTGGCAAATTTTAAATTCACCCCATATGTTTACACCATGTTGATTTCTTTATATTATCTGTAATCTAAGTAAACTTTCCCTTTTGCTGGATCTGCTTCGTAACTGATTTTCCTGTATGTTTTTCAGATTAGTCAATGGAATTCTGCCTGTGACATCTGCTTGACCTTGCCTTTCCTTTCCAAGGACTATTTTTAGCTAATCATACTCTCCTTTTTATTATAAGTGACTATATTAAAAAAACCTTGAAAAAACCACTCCAAGTAACAAAATCTTGCATGGGAGCAATTGACGTATAAATAGTATCAAGAAATTCTTCAAAGGGATGGCAAAAAACCTGTAAAAATCCACAAGTGAATTCTTTGGCATTATTTGTAAAGTAACTTGTGCGTTTCTTTAAATATGCCCAAATATTTTCTAGAATTCTTAGTCATGTGGTATTTTGCCCTGTTTCAAAATCTTTGTGGCATGTACTTGTAAGATATTCAACAAACATAAAAAACACATTTAGGAGATTTGTAACAGGAATCGAATCATATAGGAAGTCAGTTCCTTGGTTATATTCCTTGGAATTTTGGAGCTTCAAGAAAGAACAAAGACTCTGATACTCCAAGAACATACAAGGATACTCAAAGTGAGTCCAGTACTTTGAAATTCCACAATATAAAACTTGTTTGCCCTATTTCTTTATGTTAGCTGTATGTAAATAAATTAGCTTAGCTGCAAGGTAATGGGGCTTAAATACATTTTATGAATGCTTTTTGCTTTGTCATTATCAGCCCAGAAAATATTCAAACAAAACCCAAAAATATTCTAACTACATACGGCCTGTCTTACTTCCTGAACTCATGCTTCAGAAAAGCACTGGAATCCCTCCTAGTGACTGTCTGTACCCAGCAGAACAGGAAGCAACATAAAGTCCTTGTGAAGCTGTCACCCTTTCGTTTTATCTTAAAATGCAGGTTGATTCAAGGAGAAAAAAAAAGTCAGATATTGCTGTGGTACTTCATAGAAAATACACATTTTCGAATTAGAATGTCAGGTTTGCACTATCAGAAAATTAGAGGTATGTAGCCTGTGGGCCTTTTGTTGAAAAATTCATTTAAGAACTTTCTATATTTTTATAGTCCAGTGTGATTAGAAACAGCAATAATATGGTTTAAAGTGTGGCAAAGGAACGAGAAACACAAGAAAACTTCAAAATAAACTCCTGGCACTATTAATTAGGTCAATATATTTTACCTTTCTAGCTTGCATTCTACACATAGAACACCTTTTCACAGACATTTTGGTAAATATTTTGGTAGGTATGAGCATCGTTGCTAGACTAGTACTTAGATTATGAAGTAGAATGAAAAAGGTTTGGGTTGTTTTTTTTTTTACCAAATGACAAGTATGACCAAAGTTAAAATTGCGTTTTGTTTACCTGTGAAAAATTATGTTAACTCAAGATAGACACTTGCATTTCTACTCTCCAGTATTAAAAGATATTTCCAGGAAACAGACACACTCTTTTTCTCCTGAAATGAATCCTGCACTCTTGAGCAGTACTCTTTTGATTGCACTGGATATAATTTATTAAAATATATCCACAGAAGGGAAGTACCATGGGCGAAGCAATAAAAGGAAATGTGCAGCTCATTTAATCCTGTCCTAATCCTGTCCTACTTTACCCATGGTTCATCTGAAATTCTGAATCTGAAGGCAGATTTATTGCCCATTACCAGTTGTTAGTGTATTTATGTCAGGAAAGTGTTCCAATGTACAGCGATAAGAAAGGCAGCTTCCTAATGTTGACATTCATCAAAGAGAATTCTAGTGAATCTACATCATTTAAAGATTTAATTTGTTAAATGATACATTAATAGTATAGTTATACCACACTTGTATTACCTCACTTACAGTTTTTACCTCACTGTGTAGCTCCTTAATCATAATCAACACACTCCGCATTTTGCCAAATTAAAACAGTGAATTCACCTGTAATGTGGAAATGAAGCAAAATATGGGGATTTTATAGTATGCACTAAGAAGTGGAAATTTTCATTGGATATGGAATTTTGGAACATGTAATGAGGAAAAAAAATGGTAAATAGGAGATAGAGTTCACATCTTAAGGTATTTCACGAGGTGTTGCTTCAGCAATAAGTAATATTTTTTGCTTTGTAAAGTATGAAACAAAGAAGGGAAAGAGATCTTTTGATGGGATGGACAGTATAATAGGGGAATAATGTATTTACTGTGAAGAACCTTGAGAAACAGAGATGTGAAAATTAAAGGCCAAAAATAAGTCAATAGAAGTTGCTAATGAGGAAAAAAAGAGTCAATTACATCTGCATAAAGGAAAGCCCCTGACTCACCCTAATATCTCACAAGATAACAGAAAAGTAGGAGCAGGAAAGGATCCCAAGATCAGGTGGTCCTTCCCTCTGCCATTGCATGATTTAGCTATTCTCAATAGCTACTCTTTGTCTTGAATTCATCTTAAAAACCTCCAGTGCAAGATGTTCCACAAGTTTAGCTCTTTACAGGGTTTTACCATCCTAGGACTTTGAAGGATTTTGCTAATACCCATCTGATCGTCCTTAGCTGCAGTGTAAATCAGATGTAAACCAAGCAAAGCCAATGCTCTCAGAGGGGTGTAAAACTGAAGCAAGAGAAAGGAGGATTATGTTTTAGAAGATTAAGAGGCTATTACACGGTAACCTATCATACGTAATCTCAGAATAAAGGTATAAATCACTGTACATGTAACAAATGGTGTGTTTCTGTCTCAGTCAAAGGTGTGACAGCTGGTCATGTACAGATAGTAGATACAACTGGAGCACGCGTGGTGACAGCAACGCACCTAAGAGAGCAGCGGCACTTTTGGCATGTACCCAGGGCAGGCTTTGCAGACCACAATCCATCCCACCCTCACAGGTATTAGTGCTTCACTTAGTTAATTGAACAGAAGAATGGTGCAAATATATACACTTGTATATGTAAAAGCTGCAGGCATACCTTTGACCACAATACAGACGTATCATTCAGTGGCTAGCTTTCAAAGCCTCTTGACTTAAAAAAAAGTGAAATAGACAATTTATAGGCAAATAAATTAGCCTTTATTGAAAAGCTGACCTGCAGTTCAGACTTAATTATCAATCCCATCTCGGAGATTTTCTATTTTACTTTTCAATAGCAGCAATTTAGTTTTGAAATCCACAAGGGCACTAAGAAATAACTGTGCCGTTCATAGACTGTATTTAGTTTTCTAATGAGCTTCTGTTGTGAAGATCTTGAAAATGCCATTCCTTTATTTCTGCATTCGTTATGCCATCAGGAGCTCACTGTTCTCGTCATTATGTCATTGGTAAAGAAAAATAAATGTTGAACAGGATTCCAGTATTTCCTGTCAACTCAAAATAATCTGAAAAGCAATTAAGAAGGAAGGTGTAAAGAAAAAAAAAAGAAAGAAAGAAAAAAAAAAAGATGTTTTTTACCAGCTGCCTGAATGATATAAAATGAAAGGAACAACATGAAAGATTTTTCTTTGTTTATTTGGTAGTTTTTTTTCTTCTTTTTAGAATAGTATCTGCAACATAAACAGCTCTTGACAGCTACAGACACCGATGGAGCTAATGTCTTTTTTATTATTTTGTTGACAGTATTTCAATTTGTTTTTAAATTATCATTCAGCCCTCCTTTGTTGTGTCTTGATTTGCCTTTGAAATAGCTGTGTAGTTTGGAAATGTAACTGTTGTCTAGATTACAGACAGGTGAACGTGCAAGAACGTGCACTTTTTCTGTGCCTTTGTAAGGAAGAACCATAATGACATTGGTTAGGATCTAGATGCTTGTATTTCCATAGTTCTTGCTCAACCATGGGACTCCGGGAAGACACAATTTCTGATAGGAACCAGTTACAGACAAGAAGCCAAAATACAGTCTTGAGATATGTCTTTCAATGGCTTTAAAATCCTTATTGTTGTATGACTGTAATAATTGTGTACATCTATCCCATTGTATCAGTGATGCACATGCTAATGTTTATTTAGGCAGACCTGGCAGCATCTCTTCTGCTAAAGTCTATGCAGGCATTAAATTCTAAATAATTTGGTGTAAAGTTTGTTCGTGCATGCAGAAGGGTGCATATGAGTTTTGAAGAGTAGAAAGCTTTATTTTAGTTTAATCGTAATTCACACCCGAAATTTGATATAAAAATTGGAATGATTTGAAGAGGTTCACACTACTTAGAAGAATATTTAACATTTAGTATTTCCTGTTTCTTGTACTTGAAAAAGTGGTTTTTCATATCTCCTGTAAAAATTACAGCTTTCACATCATCCACCCACTAAGATTTCCTTGAGAGACAAGCACTACCTCTAACTACCTGGTTTGAGAAGAAAATTAGGCATATCTGAAACAATATAGTTTACCTCTCATCACTCCTTAACCTTCCCATTCTTTGGAATTGTCAGTGAATTGAAATATCTGCTGGTTTTTGTATTAGTCCAGGAAATTAGTTACAACGGCAAGGAGAACAAATTATTTTATCACTGAAGGAGACATGCAGCAAGTTGATTATGCTGAAAAAAAGCATCTAGATATCCTCTCAAAAATATCATTGAGCAGTGAAGAGAAACTTGTTAGAATACATTTGAAAGTTCTTTTAAAATTTGTTCAAGTCTTTAAATACATGTCTTCTCGGTCAGCATTATATGAGAACATTTACTTGTGAGCTTGTTTATACTATTGAAATGTATTAGCAAGAAAGCTTGTTATTAATGTATTAGTTGATGCACTAATACAATTCATTGTATTAATGCATTAATTTAACTATATTGTTATCAGAACATGTATATAGATCACTGTAAATTTACAGCTTTTAATATAAGCAACTATAAACTAACAAATTGCTGTTCGGCTGAAAAATATGTACTACAAGGAATATTTAGCATTGACATTTTTAGTTGTTATTTATAACAGCCAAAGTACACAATTACAGTTTAAAATTCTTCCAAAAATGTTGAAGACACCTCATAGCTAGCTACTAGTTATTCTCTTCTTTTTCTAAGTGAATTAAAATGGAAGACCTGGGTTTATATTGGAAGTATTTGTAGCCAGACTATTTTCAGACCTATTCTTGTCCACAATAGACAAAGCTCTCAGACTTTCTTCAGGTCATAGTGCAGACCGAAAGGGCAGAAGGCTGCATTTGGATCTGGCTGAGGTTTCTCATTGACAGGTGCTTTGACTTAGTGCGAGCTTAAGATGAAGAAAGTAGATCTAATTTGTGGCGGCAGCAGCACAGGAATCATCAGGATGCTAAGATGAGAAAGATGAGATAAGGATTACCACACATTCCTCTGCAGCGAGCAGTCGCTTTCCTTTATCCCCATAGTTCACATGCTCAGGACGGGGTTGTACAGATGGCCCAAGCAATAGTGAAGCTGTCACTTTGGTTTACATTGTGCGTGAAGAAATCTCCAGACTGTCTTGTCACTTCTTCATGGTCAAAAAATAAAATAAATTAAACCAAAAAAAAAATCAATGAGACTCAATCAGCTCCCAGGAGCTTATCAGATGTTACAGAATGATATTGCTAGATACGACCCAGCATGGTTCAGTAACGTAGATGATGATTAAGGAGCTACATTAGTGATCGAGAGCAGATGGTTTTGACCATGCAACACAACTCAGGTCAGGACACTTGCATATAGAATAACCTGGAAACCTGATAGTATCATAGAATCATTTAGGTTGGAAAAGACCCTTAAGATCACGAAGTCCAACTGTAAAGCTAGCACTGCCAAGTCCACCACTAAGCCATGTCCCTCAGCACCACATCTACACGTCTTAAATACCTCCAGGGATGGTGCCTCAACCACTTCCCTGGGCAGCCTGTTCCAATGCTTGACAACCTTTTCAGTGTAGAAATTTTTCCTAATATCCAATCTAAACAACCCCTAGTGTAACTTGAGGCCATTTGCTCTCATCCTATCACTTGGTACTTGGGAGAAGAGTCCTACACCCACCTCTCTACAACCTCCTTTCGGGTAGTTATAGAGAGCGGTAAGGTCTTCCCTCAGCCTCCTTTTCTCCAGGCTATGTAACTCCGGTTCCCTCAGCTGAACCAGTGAGTGTTCACATAAAGACATGCACACGTGTGCAAGGGACGTTTCTTCTCCGTATTCTGTTTCTGTAGTTGTTCAGAATTTGGCACTTAGAACTCTAGAATCAGATTTCCTTTCTTTCCCAGATGGGCCAAAAAAGATATTCTTTGAACTACTTTCTCTTGTGAGATAGTGGATTAGAGGGGGGCCTGATGGATAATCCCAATGTCTCATTACTCTGCATTTTTAAAGAGAATGTCATTGAATAGAAGCAGTTTTATCCTTTAAATTATTCTAGAAAATTGTTGAGAATTTAGAAGCATAAATACATGTCACCTTTGTTCTGCCTCCCCAGCATTCCTTCTTTGCACCTCAGGATCTGATGTTGGCTTCTTTACGCCACAGAGAAAAATTCTACTGTTCACCATGTGTATTGTGCCGTGCAGTGATTTTTCCTCATGTTTTCTTCTTCAGTGCCTTCCTTGCTTATTTTTCACTTGCTGCAGATATATGCAAATCCCTTCACTGTGTCAGCTGAACAATCTGCAGCACTTTTGGCATCCCATGTATGGTTTTGTCCCTTTAATTATTTTTCTTAAACCATATTAGTTTATTTTGTTCAACAGCTATTCACATTCTTCTCTTTTCCAGAGGATTATAATTTTAGCAACTTTTTCTACCTATTACTACTTAACCACACTGGTATCTAATGCCCTTTTTAACTGTTCACACTTAATAGGATTAATTTCCCTTGTGTTCTGTGTGGTTGTTTATTAAGTATTAACTACTTTTCTGCAGTAGATGGCATATGCAATTCATTGTAGAATTTCAGTTAACATTTCTGCAGGCATTCTGCATTCCATGAAAACATTTGCAGCATTAAAATAAGGAAAAGGAAAAAAGGGATAGTTTTGAAAGACTCCTTCACTGCAGCCAAATCCTCTCACTGAAGCCTTTTTCACTCCCATGCTAGACAGTACCCTTGGAAAGGTTTAGGGGTTCAAAAGTCATTGCAGGGAGTATTCCTCCAAGCAATATCTATTATTGATATTAATTATTGCTACTATATAAACGTTAGTAATTACTAGATAGGAACAAATCACACAACTACATGCTGGTCTCACTGCTTAAATGCACTTCTGGAAAGGACTCGGACACCACAGTTATGTAGATAATATTACAGAGGACATTAAACAAATAGTGCAGAAAGTATTGCCCAGTACTTTCTCAGTCACAATGGAACCAATACGCCTGACTGATATCAAAGGATGCTATTTTAGGTTTTGACTATCTCCCATCATCAAAGATTCTGTGATAACTTTTTTTTTCAGGGGGAAGAGGTGCAAGTTTAGATTTCAGCCATATTCCATTTCAAGCAATAATTTTTGGCTTACTTAGAATGCCCTAAGTCCTTTGAATGAGGTATGTTTATTTTCTTCACTTTCTGTCTGTGTTTGGTGTTGGAGCACACTTTTAAAAAGATTCCATATTCTATCTTAGAGGTGAGGTAATTTCTTCATGTAGCACATTGGGAACTTTATGGACAAAAGTTACTTGATACTCTAAACTTGAGTTACGCTGCTGTTCTGAAAATATGATTTAAAGACAGCTAGTGAAATGTTATCTTTCCCTGCAGCCTCCTGCCAGGAGGGTTTGCATGGCCTGCAGACAGCTGTGGGTACTGTTATAATGAATTATCTCTTACCGGGAGAAGGAACACAACTATGCACATTTTCAAGAGGAGTTCCTAGCCTTACAGCAGTCTATAATTTCAAAAGATGACCAAATAACTAAGGTCTATGGACGTGCCTACAACTAGAAGATCAGAAAGTATCTCAAAAGTAGGCATTAGAGAAATTATTTGCAATAGACATATTCTGTATCTGAACTTATCACTGAAGCCAGGGAAGATGCTGTTTAGAATTAATTATGTAAATGCACTGATTTCAGTACAGTTTCATATCGGTTTTCCAAAGGCTGGGCCTGCAAAATTGAAGTATCTCGGTGAGTTCATTTGGTTCTAAAATGGGAATAAATCTGTTCCACACCACTGATGTTTTGTTTGCTTATTTTGAAATAATCTCCATCAATACGTCAGTGAAATTAGTAAAAACTTAATCCCCTGGACAGTGTCAATGCAGACATGAAATCATGTCTGAGCAAAGTGCTCACCTGCACATGCAAGAACACCTGCCTTTAGAAATGATACCTTCAACATGATAAAGATCAAACTCGAAATGAAACTCAGCTGTGCTTGGGATGCTGCTAATCTCTGCACTTCTGGTGCCTTTCCAGTATGTAACACTGTTATAAATCAATAAACTTTCTGGGATCCTGATTGACTGAGCTGTGACATTTTGTCTATTTGCAGCTCAGGCAGCATCTTGGGACATTCAGTAACTGTCCTGATGACACTTACAAAATGTATTTCTCCATTTAGGCAAAATGTGTAGGGTATGTGTATTTCTGCAGAAAAGTATCTTCTTTACCATTGTTCAAGCTATGCAGGCAAAACATAAGTGACCTCATTGGCATTTAAGGGAAGCTACATTTGGGTTTAACTCCAAGTGCTCTGTTTATTTTACTGTAGTAAAATTTTTGTAGAATGTGCTATAAACTTTTATGTTTAAGTATAGATGTAAATATGCAGATGTTCACGTATGCAGTTCAAGGAGCTTCCTAAAAAGTTAATATATATGGCTCCAAGTAAAAGAATTTCAGAGTTTTATTACCATTGCAATAACTTATTTAGAAAATATGAATGAAAATAACAGTAAGGAAAATACAATATTCTAAGATGACTTAAGAGTGGCTGACACACTAGAAGGCTGTGAGTGAGACCTGGACATTCTAGAGAGCTGGGTGGGGAGGAACCTAATGAAGTTCAACAAGGGCAAGTGTAGGGTCCTGCACCTGGGGAGGAATAACCCCATGCACCAGTACAGGTTAGGGGCTGACCTGCTGGAAAGGAGCTCTGCAGAGAGGGACCTGGGCGTCCTGTTGGACAAGTTGACCATGAGCCAGCAATGTGCCCTTGTGGCCAAGGAGGCCAATGGTCTCCTGGGGTGCATTAAAAAAAGCGTGTCCAGCAGATCGAGGAAAGTCATTCTCCCCCTCTACTCTGCCCTGGTGAGACCAGATCTGGAGTACTGTGTCCAGTTCTGGGCTCCCCAGTTCAAGAAAGACAAGGAGCTACTGGAGAGAGTCCAGTGGAGGGCTACAAAGATGATCAGGGGAATGGAGCATTTGTTAGTAAGGAAAGACTGAGACACCTGGGTCTGTTTAGTCTGGAGAAGAGAAGACTGAGAGGGGATCTCATCAATACTTACGAATATCTAAAGGGTGGACATCAAGGGTATGGGGACAAACTCTTTTCAGTGGTGCCCAGTGACAGGACAAGGGACAATGGGGACAAACTGGAACACAGGAAATGTCATCTGAACATAAGAAAAAGCTTCTTTCCTGTGAGGGTGGCAGAGCCCTGGCACAGGCTGCCCAGAGAGGTGGTGGAGTCTCCGTCTCTGGAGTCATTAAAAACCCACCCAGATGCGTTCCTGTGCCATCTGCTCTGGGTGACCCTGCTCTGGCAGGGGGTTAGACTAGATGATCTCCAGAGGTCTCTTCCAACCCCAGCCAGTCTGTGATTCTGTGAGTTTGTTTTGGTTTTTGTTTTGGGGTTGTTTTTTTTCCCAGATATGCTAGCGGAGTGCAAAAAGCCTGAGAAATGATTTTCAGCTCCTTCAAGATTTCCTCACAGGAGCAATTTACTTTTATTCTTAATCCTTCCTACTTCACAACATACAAGAGCTTTTCTCATCATAAAAAGGAATTTGCAACTCTCAATTGCATGATTAACCTCTAAGGCTGGATTTTAATACTCTGAAAATATCATTGATAATTATATAGAACAAGATTACATTTGCAGTTTCTACATTCTGGTTTGTTTTTTTTTTTTAAACATGCAGGATTAGGTCACAGATTTGCCTAAACTAATACCCTGTAGTTGATGTTATTCAGTAGCAAATGCCAGTGAAATGTAAAATGAAAACAGGGAGCACATAGCATGCCTAAGGATGAAGTCTCTGTAACATCTTCCAAGATAACATGTATTTTCTGGTATTCCATCTTACTGGTAATCTATAAACATGCACTTTATTATAAACTCTATTATCAGGTTTGTTGCTTTTGACGGTTTGGGGAGAGAGTTGTCCCATCCCCTGTCCCCATTCCCGATCTCCCTCCCAAATCTATTTTCACTGAGTCTTTAGGTTTTAGACTCTTAAAAGAATCACTTTTAGTCCACTAAAACCAAAAAAGTGTTTTGCTTAAATGAAAACCTTATGCCTGAGACAGCGTTCAATGAGGAACTTGTTCAGAGTCTATCATTCTACCATTCCTGTTCTTTAAGCACCTATTTATTGGTACATAGTTTTCTTTCAGAGACCATTCTTGTTTCTTCTTGTCACATAATTTACATAAGCTTCTTGGATAACGTGGCCTAAATTTTTGTTCAATTTAATTTATGCTGTACTGGAGTATATTGAACTGGCTCACAAGTATGACGTTGGAATGTAGGTACTACCTTAGTGTTCCTCAGTGCAAAAGCTGATTTTAATGGTGGGGCTTACTGTTTTTGTTCAAGTCAGTCACTTGCAACTGGCTGACGGCAAATCAAACTTGGTACTAGCCAGTTATTTTCATTATCTTTCTGTTTCACAGAGTCTCTTCTTTCCAAAATTCCTATTTTTTTCCCCTTTATCTTTGCAAAATGATACCATATTAAAACATTTTTAGATTAAAGGAAATATTGCCAGAGGGCATATATATTGTATAAAAAAGCTGAGACCCTTATGAAACAATAAGAAGGTTCATCTTATAAAGACATTGGGGCATACTTTAAATAAAGCATTCAAGGTTTATAGAATTAGCCTGCACCAAAAAGTCAAATAGTTTCTAGGAATAACTTCTTTAATGCTAATAAATGGTACACAAAGAAATAGTCACTGATATCTTTGTCACCTTCCTTCTTATAGGATGAATTAACCTCGGATTTTTTGTTTGTTTGCTTATTGTGCATATAGTGTCCCTTGTAATGTACAATGGGCAAGCATAGAATCATAGAAACATAGAATCATAGAATTGCCCAGGTTGGAAGGGACCTTTCAGATCATCGAGTCCAACCATCAACCGAACTCTGACAAAACCCATCACTAACCATATCTCTAAGCACCATGTCTGCCCGTCTTTTAAATACCTCCAGGGGTGGTGCCTCAAACACTTCCCTGGGCAGCCTGTTCCAATGCTTAATAACCTTTCAGTGTAAAAATTTTTCAGAATATCCAGTCTAAACCTCCCCTGGCGCAACTTGCTCAGCCTCAGTGCTGGCTAGACAGAGGAACGGGGAAGAAGAGCATCTTTGCATCTTGTCTGCTCCAGATGTGACTGCCCTTAGTAACTATAACAAATTAATCCATGACTGCAAGCAATTTGTTTCTTAACCTGACTTCTCAAGCAACAGTTACTTTGATAAGTGATTGGGGACCTAAAGGAAAGTTCTTAAAAGTAGCTGTAAAAATTATGCGTAACCTAACAGGCTATTATCCTACCTTATATTAGAATAACATAATTCTGTTATTCTACTATGTACATATGCAAAAATATTAAACTTTGATTATTTTCTGTATGTATCCAATCTATAGATAATTATATGGTTGATACAATGATTTTTACAGTAACTTTTATCCCCAAATTTGAATACAACAATGTGCTCTATTTCTTAGTCATTTTAACAACTGACTTGCATTTAATTTCATCTTTAATTGCACAATGTGCTGTATTCATTACACTTTTTAATTTCTTGTATTTTCTGCAATTTAGTTTTTAATATTACAGAATGTACTCCATAATGAGTTCGTTTGGTTTTTTTCAGCAAAGTTATTATGTTAAGTAATGAAAATCTACCAGATAGCTCTTTTTGTCTAGACCCCAATCCAACAAAGCCTGAGACAGAATTAAATCCATATATGTATCACCACACCACTTTCAAAATGGTCTCAAGTTTTCTCTGGAGTATTTTTGAGCATCCTAGCTAGCTTTCATTTGCCATTCTAAACAGGCATTGATTTTTCAAAGATTTTCTGTCAAGTCTGCCACCACATGGCAGCAACGGACGAGAATGTGAAGTTGGATGGGCTCATGAATTGGGTCATATGGGTCATGAAATAACATTCAGTAATTCAAGTATTTTCTCTGATGTTTATCAAAATTGTACCTATGGACTAAAGATTATATATAGAACATGACTCCATAAAACAAATAGGTTTACAGACTTATTACAGGTGGTCTGTGGCTGTAACATGCTGTATGTTACATTCATTTATTAATTTTGGTGAACACGGCATAAAGAAGGTTTTGAAAGTTATTAACAATGTAGAAGCAAAGCACACCAATGCTGACTTTTTGAGATTACATTAACACAAAGAAATCTGATACTCTACAATGGTGAGCGTTAAATTGTATTCCTACCTTATAATTTATTGTACTATTCCTCAGAATTTGTTGTTGTAATCACTGGGTTTGATTTAGAAGGAAACACATCTTATGAAGATTTTTTGGATGAATTTATTTTATTATATTATGTATGTGATTTGTAACAGATGACTGCACTAACAGACTGCTCATTTTGTCCCTGACTCTGCAGCCAGCCAAACAGTATATAACGGAGTGCACACCTAATCTGGGTACTACTAAAACATTTACATCCAAAGATTCCACTAACAGGGATGTTCCTTCCCTGGAAAGAGTAGGCAGAGGCATATTACAAACTGTACCTCTGAAAAGGAGTAGTAAAAGCTGGAGAATCCATACTGAATTCATATTACTGCTTTCCATCCCCCCCCTTTCTTATCTTGAGTAACACATTCGCTGTTTTGCTGAAAGAGAATAGATTTGTCACCTGTCTTTTCCCAGAGGATGTTGCTTTTTAGTATGCAATCCAGTAACGTTTACTTTAAAAGAGACTCTTGCAGCTTCATATGTCACTTCCTTGTTTCAGAAATCTGAAATCCATTCTTGAACTCCATCTTATGATAACCATGTTGGGTTTGAGGTCCTGTGGATACCTTTCTTTGCCTACATTAGTTCGTAAGAATACCTTCAGAAAAGCAATATATGTTCACCAGTTTCAACAAAGGTCACTGTCAACACCAGACAAAAGTAAAGTAAAATACTACTCGTGTTCTATCTTGTCAAAGGAAAAAAAATCAAGAATCTGTTTGTAGAGCTGCAAATAAAATTACAAAAGAGGCAACTATGACTAAATTAGATTTTCTGATGTTCTTTCTGAGATGTAATCTAAACACTTCAATGGAAGGAACTGAAGGAAAGCCTTAGCCAGCACCACTCCACCTCCTGGACAGGACTTTTCAGAGGTGTTTTTTCCACAGTCAGTGTTCTTTTGTAAATCTCGGCTTGTAATATTTTGCAAACTCTATTTCATAGATTGTAAAACTATCTTTTAATATACTATTAAATATACATTAATATATTGGGGAGGAGCCTTTATTGTTTGCTGTCTTTTTATAGACACCATACATATTGTATAAATTGCATCAACTGTCCCTGGCTTTCTAAATACTGCTAGTTTTAGAGATTACTGTGCTGTATCTATTCAACAATTACTCCAATGAGTCAATGGATAGCGTAAATTAATAAGGCTGGTTAAGGTATTTGTTGACGATGGATTACTGTCAGAAAACACAAGCTAAAACAAATTTTATGTGTTGTATATTTCCACTGAACTCAGAGAAGTAAAATAAAATTAAAAAATAATACCTTCTGAAAATACACACAGTACCCTTCCCTTGTGTTGGGAATAATCCAGAAAAGTATTGGAAAACTTGCCAAAGTATAAGAAACTGTGAGCATGAGTACTTGACACCTTATTCTTCTAAAAATAGTGCCTATTTTTTCACTTTCACAAAAAAAAATCAGGCATATACACTTGCATCCTCAAATAAGTAATTTCTGGATGACATATTTGTCATCAGCGGCAAAAAAATAAATATGTAAAGGAACCCGAAAACTTATTTGGCTTATTTTTGAGTCAGCAAAACACAGCAAGCAAAAAGATTTGAAATATACATTATAACCTTGATCATTTACAGAAAGAGGTTGTCATCTTTCTTAGAATTTTGGATTAAGATGCAGATTTTCTTGGCAACAGTTGCTAAGTGAAACACTGCATGACAAAATGGACTACCATAATTCATAGGAGATGAAAACTTGGAAATTATTAACTTGCTTTCCTAGCTTCTGCAATTTGATTTATAATTGTTTTGTTTAAAGGGACAACCCAGTAGTTACAGCTCCATAAGAAACCTTTGTGTAAAAATAACGAGGGTTAGTTTATAATATGTATTTCCTGATTCTACAGAGGAGTAATGACAACTAAGAATTCTATTTGACCCATCATAGCTTTCATGTGGTTATGACAACACAATGGGTAGCTAAATACTATCCTTTTTTTCCTCCCATAAGATGGCCATGAGAAAGGATACAGACCAGATAGAGGCCTGGATTTCCCACTCCGTACACTCTAACTGTAATACCAGAAACATCAAAATTTCCTTCTGTCATCATCAAATTCTATCAACTTCTAAAGTAAAGTGAGAGGACTATGCCTCAAGTATGGCTCAAAAGGTCAGAGAACCTCCTCCAGGTACTGAAATGCACCCTCCTGAAGTTTAGAGATGATACAAAATTGTGGGGGCCAGTTGGTAGCTTGAGGGCAGGGCTTCTTCCCAAGAGGACCTGGACAAGCTGGAGGAATGAGACAACAGGAACCTGACGAAGTTCAACAGGGACAAATGCAAAGCCCTGCTCTGGGCAAGCAGAGCCCCAGCAGTCATCCAGGCTGGACCAGCTGTGCGGGAAAGTCCCTGGGGCCTGGTGGCACAAGTGGAGGGGAGCCCGCAGTGCCCTGGCAGCACTGAGGGCAGCAGCATCACCGGTGGCATGAACAGGGACATGGCCAGGAGATTGAGGGGTGAATTAGCCCCCTCAGCTCAGCACTTGTGGGATAATATCTAGGTAGCACATCGATAAACTGGGGTGAGGTCAGTGAGGTCCCTAGGGCAAGAAGTACTGGAGGAGAAGCACCGGAGCAGGGCTTGGTCAGCCTGGGGCAGGGAAGGCTTCAGAGGCACCCAAGAAACCACCCTGGCTGCAAGGAGGGGATGGAGAAGATGGAGCCAAGCTCTTCAGAGAGGTACATGGTGGGAGACACAGCAGACAATAGATGTGAATTGAAACAGAGGAGGTTTTTGCTGAATACATATGGAAAAGAAAGGCAAGGCAAAGCCAAGCCTTGGAGGATTTTTGATTCTTGGAAATATTACTGCGTAGAAAGTGTATAAAGCGTGTATGTACAAAGCAAGGATATAAAGTATAGAAAGGATATAAAGAAATATAAAACACAGGCTTATAATACTCCTAATATTGGATGTGATTTTTTGAAATATCCCTGGATTTTGGCAAATAGGTTGTTGTGGTGAGCTATTACACAAAGCAGCTGCTTCTTAATATGGCAAAGTACTGACAGCATATTCTGTTGCTGAGCTTCAACATTTGTGAATTTTTTCTCCTCAAACATGTCATTGAGCAAGGTGGCAGTTATTTATGTATTTTCTTTTGCCTGCCATGCTGTTACTACTACGAATTTTCTGTCTTAGTTCTTCAATAGGACAGAGTTTGGTTAAATATTTCCCAATTGGAAAATGTCGATCTGTCCAAATGTAAATGTTCAGAATATGTCAACATATTTGGAACTTTTAAAATTTGACAAAATGCCAGCAGGATTCAGAACGGCTCTTGATGTAGATACTTATGTACGGCATGTTATAAAAGCTGCTTTATATGCTGCAAGATTACCCAACAAACGACCCAACCCAAGTTTAGAAAACTTAGAGCTTTCACTCCCGAGTTCCCTGGCATATATCTTCCATATATCCTCCATGTATCTTTGGAGACTTGCTTCCTTCTGGGCTTAGTTACACTCCCAGACAATATAGCAAAGATATGAAATCGAAAGGGTCAGTCTGCAGAAACACATAATTGTGGGGTCGCCTCCAGAGATCCTCCCTTCTACTGAGGTTTCATATTCGCTACATGGGTAACAAGGAACAAAGATAAGCAGGAACTATGCTGCTCAGGAAACTGAGACTTCAGCAAATCTCCTGCAGCCATGGGATACGCTGAGAGGATGACAGTAATTCTGGGCCTCAAAATGACACTAGGACTCATTTTTGTATCTATCTTCCTTTGCTTCAGCCTGAATGAAAGGTTCTTAGTGCACACATTGAATTGTAGGAGGCATCTGACATGGATCAAGAATATCTGATGGAAAACAGTGAAGATTTAATGTTAACAAGTGTAGTTTGAATTTCTGCATTTTATATTCTCTTTTAATGCATATATAATTTTTGGTTTGGTTGGTTTGTTTGGGGTTTTTTTCCTCTACATACTAAGGGTTAAAATTTAATTATAGCTAAATTTCTGGTAGATTTTTTTCCTTAGAAAAGTTAGCAAACTAATCAAACATGATCAAAATTTCACAGAGAAAGAGTTTTCTCAGAAACTGCCTGTAAACAGTCCTGAAAAAATTTTAAAATGCCTATGTTTTAAATACAGTAAAACATACAGGAGGGATATCAGTAAATAACCAGATAAAGGGCCTTTTCAGTAGTGGAAACTGGAACATTTTATGTAAGTGCCAGTGACTGAGACTCTTCTTCCTAGAAGCAGGAGCCTGAAGCATTTCACAAATTATTTTTGACATTCAATTACTGATCAATTTGACATTTTCCTTTTCTTAATGGGATGATCTCTACCATCACCCTATGCAGTTTCACTGTGAGGAAGACACATTTACCTATACTAACTTAAATAGATTCTCTCCCAGTTATCCTTTTCCCTCTCCTTCCCCATTCACTGAAATTTTTCTGCTTCAGAAATTATCTGAAATTAAGTTTTGATATTATAAGTCCATTAGTTGTTGTTGTTCTTGCAAGTATTACATATGAAACATTTTTTTTCCTGTTACTGTAACTTTATGTTTTATACATGATACCAGTTTGTGAGCAGTCAGGCTCATTTTGTGCAATCGTAACTCTGCAATCATTTATTGCCTTGAACACAAACATTTTCAGTTATCATGTTAGAAAGCAGCTACTTCTGCAGCTACCCTTAGCCAGCTTCACATTTCACACATTTCTCATCTGAACTGAAATCTGACCATGGTAGTTTATATTTACATGCATTTAGAAATCTGCCTCTTCTTGTAGTTATTTTCATAACAACCACAATTTATTCTTATTTACAGCCATCCTAAATAAAATGTAACTAAATAACTAATGAATTAATTTGCTAGCCCAACATCTATTTGTAGGATGAAGAATTTAACAAAAGAAATGAAAGGATTCTATATCAAGGGACTGCTTATATGTACTTCCCTTCCTTAGTACGGAAATCCCAAACATGTACCTGGTATGTGAGTCTGCAGGTGGCAAATTTTAGAATAAGAAGTATACATAGTGTGGAAATGATCTCCTGATTGGATTTAAGTGTGGCTATCTTTTCTGACAGGTTAGAATTAATATGCTCTTCTGACTAGCCTTGAAAGAGCTCGTGTTACTATGAACTCTAAAAGCACTGCAATAATAACCAAACTGCTTTAACGGTTGCAAACTGAGGATATTTGCACCGTGCCTAAAAAGAAATATGCCTGTAATCTCACTATTGTGTCCCTGTATGGGACATACTGCTTTTCACCTTTTAGAAAAGAAAAAAGCTGATTATGGCTTTCTTGTTGGTATAGAAAAGTCAAGAACTGTCTCCCATTTGCGTGCCTTATGAAATTACGAGGGAACCCATGTAGCCAAAGCAGAGGGATGTTACACATATGAAGCGGAAGCAGCCTAAGCAAGATACATTTAATATTTGCTCATCTTTTACCTAAACATAATCACACTAAAACAATTTAACTGGTGACAGTGTGTAAGCATTTTGTAGCATTCTAACACCATTAATGGCACAAACAGACGAACTTTTTTGAACACACCTAAGCATAAATACATATCTGGTATGTAACCACAAAGGTGCAAACGAAATTGTAGTACAGTTGCACAAACAGGGTACAGGAAATCAAATATAACTACTAAACAAGGGATGTTGAAAAAAACAGGTAAAATGTCTGGTAGAACCAGAATAATCCAGATGACACCAAGCTGGGCGGGAGTGTTGATCTGCTTGAGGGTAGGAAGGCTCTACAGAGGGATCTGGACAGCCTGGAAGGATGGGCCGAGGCCAATTGTATGAGGTGCGGAAAAGAATCTGGGGACGTTGGTCGACAGCCGGCTGAATATGAGCCAGCAGTGTGCCCAGGTGGCCAAGAAGGCCAACAGCATCCTGGCTTGTATCAGAAACAGATAAATTAAGGAAAATACTGGGAAAACTTCCGCTAATTTCCATCCTGCTACTCATGATTTCAGAATGTAGTACTTTCTGCGCGTTCTTTGTATGACTGCACTTTATTTTTCTGTACAGTGTTTTGTTTTCTGTGTTTTGTTTTCTGTTTTGCTTTTTTAGAGAAGCTGGGACTGAAACAGTTGAGAGGAGCTGGAGGAGAGAAGGCAGAAAGCACTTCTATTGCTGTGAATGCTACTGCAGGATTTTTATTAATATTCCTTAAACTACTATAAATTACCAAACTTTGGTAATTACCAATTACCAGTTACCAAAGTTGTTCTAAATATCTAATGTGTGATGCTAGATGCATCTGAAGGAAAATTAAGTATTTGTATAGTGTATCAATTGGATTGGAAGTAAGATAATGATGAAAAGACAACTGTTTGACCCTTCCAAGTCCCTTTCCGAATGAATTCTAGTCTCTAGAGAAAAGAAAATTAGATTTATTTTGCAGATGAAAGAGTCTATTCAGAATACACATAAATCTCATGCTTATTAGCAGACTGCATTTCAGAGTTATGAATACAGAAGGAACTTTGTTTTGCTTTTGTCCACTGAAGAAAGAAAAGGAAATATTAAGGTGTCCTTAGTTTCCCGGGGGTTTTTTTTGTTTGATAGTTTGGAGGTTTTTTTCTTTTTTGTTCCCATTCAGCAAACATGGAATTTCTCAAAATCACCAGAAGAATGCTTGTACAGTAGAAGGAGTCTGTAGTCCAGCACTTCTCAGTACAGGAGATGATCAAATAACAACCCTTCTTTCTTAAAAAAAGAGCTCCATATTATCATAATCAGTATTTGTCACAATAAGTAGATGATTACTTACTTGGAGATGTAAGACTTACTAACATTAGATTTCACGAGGGCTTCAAATTATGAATAAAATAATAATTAATATGATTGGTTTATCTACATAACATTATTCTTTGAATTTGTTTCTGTTTATTATAATAATAAAATTAGGCATAAAAGAACAACTCCCTTAGATATTTTATAGTGTGTGCTAACACTTTTATGCCTTATTATTTCTGAAAACTCTAACCCAGCATTATATAATGGCAATATTTATAGTCTTGTCCTCCAATTCTTCTTTCTTATGCCTGGAGAAGAAATAAAAAAGGATCTTCCTTCCTTATTTAATGGAAGATTATCAATAAAAGAGAACAAAAAATGTATTCTCTCTTTGATAATTAATATCTGGAACTATTCAAATTTTAGGCAGCCTATTATGTTTTCAGAAGTTACTTTTTTTCCAGGTATCAGTTTCAACACATACATTTCTCTCCCAGCTCTGGAACGAACTCATTTCCTACAGTTCACTCTCACTCAACACAAGAAAACACTATTTTTAACACAGTAAAGCCATCTAACATGATTTTATAAACAGATGCAGTGTGTAGTTTGCAATACACATGGATCAACGCTAACTCTATTCATTTGTGTTCTCTCACAGAAAGCTTTTGCTGTCTTTTTTTTTAATCCTCGTATGTCACACTTGACAAAAAAAAAGAGAAAACATTTTATTTTCTCCATATTTCTGTAAGTTTGCAGATTTTCAGTATATTCCAAAATATCTCAAATATAAGAAGATATAGACAAGTCTGACACAAAAGGAAAAGTCAACAGCAATGAGGTTTTTAAGCTTCCATAATTAGCCTGCCCCATGGAAATTAATCTCACAGAGATAATAAATATAGAAGGCAGTATCTGCTCCCTTTGTTCAATGACTTCAGCCAAACAGTAAAGGTTTTTACTGGAGAGAAATAATTTTAAACTGCTCCATTTGGACTAATCCTGAAGTAAATGAGAGTGTTGCCTGAAAGGGGATAGATTTCTCACAATAGGAAGTGCCTCAAATGAACTAAAAAGAACCGGTGGTGCTTGGACAAACCTCCCAAGGTGAAGTAATCACACCTGCTTTCTCTAACCTTTCCAAGTCCCACAGTACTATTGCCCCTATTAGTCCATCCAGAGTATGGGCACTTCACCAGCTTGTAGTAGCACTAAATAAATCAGCAAAGTGCTTAACATATGAATGCAACTGCGTGACAGTTTACATCTGTTCATGAAACTACCGCACTCGGACTCAAAAGCACCCATGCTGATTAAATAGCAGTTTTTCTAGTATCTCTTATTGGCTTCTTCCAGAACAACAGCCCCTGAACATCACAGCAGACACAGAGCCTCACCGTGTAGCATCGCCTTCTGGATTGAAGGGAAACCAGTGTGTCTCAGCGGCAGGAAAATCTAGGGAAGGAACTGATTTGCAGCAGGGAATGTATAGCCTAAAGACGGAGGAGAGGAGGGAATAGCTATGAGTTATGGCTGTGTTTGAACAAATGCTGCTTCAGCAAGTAGCTGGATAATATAGCTGGGGACTGCATTATCTTTATTGTGGAAACTCTCTGCGCTCCTGAGGGGGATGGAGAAGATCTGATAGCTATTACTTTTACAGTTACTTTGAAGCTGCTCAGAAAAAGATTGCTAACTCAAGGCATATTGTAAGATACCCTCTATTTTTCGAATGTCTTCATGAATTCATTGTCTAACATTTAATTTTCCTGGGGCCAGATTCTGCCAGCTCATTTGGAACTGTGATATCCCCCAGGCACGGTTGCATTGATTATGTTGGTAAAGGTGGCAGAATCTCATCTGTGCTAAGAGCATTATGTTAATACTGCAGTGAGCTGCAGGATTATGAATATCAGGGTCAAATGCATGAAGGCCAGTCCAGACTTTCAAAGTTTTCTCTTCCAGAATAAATAAGATTGCTTCAGATTACATGGTTTAGTGAATCAATCCTTTTGGCCCTTCTTCTGATAACATTTACACATAACTTATTGGTCAGAATGTAGAGCTGGGTGGATCTCTCCACTTTTCAGCAGTGAACAGTGTCAGGGAACAAACAGAATTCTTTTTCAATCTGAAAATTAAATGGAAATATATTGAGAGAAAGACAGTGAGGGGCTTACTGAATGTTTTTATCTAACATCTGGCTGAATTGTAAACAGGAAAAGCTAATCCATGAAATTCTTCTCTCCAAAGATGAGGCTGTCAATTGAATTTTCAATTTAAAATTATATTAATAGATTTGAATGTGGAGAAACTTTGTACGAGCTCTTGCAATTTTACAGAACCTGCACAGCACTTCTAAGAAGCATCTCTAATCAGAAATCCTTATGTTCTTAATCAGTTTAGCATACAATACAGTGATTACACTAAAAATGTGATTAGATTAAAAAAAACAACCCCAAAGCAGTCCTATATCGCAATGTGATAAATATAAAAATGATTTTGAAAAAATTTAACTATAAAATCATAGGATCATAGGATAATTCAGATTGAAAGAGACCTCAGGAGCTCTGTAGTCCAACCTCCTATCCCGAGCAGATCAGCCCTAGGGTCAGACCAAGTTCCTCAGGTCTTGAAAACCTCCAAGGATGGAGATGGCATGACCTCTCTGGGCAATGTGCTACTGTGCTTGACTCTTCCTGCAGAGAAAAAGGGTTTTCAGTTTATGTCAATTTTCTCTTGCACTCTCATCGTGGTCCACTATCCTGTCCTTGCAGAAGTAGTGAGCGAATATGTACACTGGGAAGGCAAAGATGATTTAGAAGTTCCCGGGAGGGTGCAAGCCTATATCTTTGCAAGTTTCTGCAGCTTTTCAAGACAATGCAAAGAAGAAGATCTGGGCAGAGCAGTGACTGTATGCAACCCTGGATGGCTCCTGCGTAAGAGGGAGGGAAAGGTCCTTGTGGTTGCTCATGCACAGGCACTGGCTGTGATCTCACCAGGTGAAAGGCAAAAGGGTTGAGCAGGACATCGTTAATGGTAGCTTCACTGTAGTTGTGTTTTCCTGGCTTGGAGTGAAAATACTTCTGCTCCTTTCTGGAAAATTACCTCACTCTATTTCTCACATTTCATCTCTTTTTAATAAGCCATCACCAGTATATGGAAAAGACAGGTATTGTCAGGAAACACCTTCCTTATTAATACGTTCTGCAGGAATGCCTCTGTGCCTTCAGTGTGTAAGGCTTTAACTAACAGGTGCTTTGTGCCTCTAGTAGCAGCTGAGGAACAGGTGTTGTATGAACCAACCCTACGTTCCACAGCAGAAAATCTTGCCAGATTTTTCTCAGGATGCTCAGTTCAGTTCACTGTGATAGCAGAGTGCTGTTTGCAAGGGACAGCTCTGTAATGGGAACCACATCACAGTGCAGCAACCTACTTCACTGCCAGAGTTTGCTGCATATACGGTGTTCATATTTTTATGTTCCAACAGATGTCAGATTCACTCGAGATTTAAGTCCTGTCTTCTGGGACTTAACCTTCGGAAGTGACACTCTAGACTTCAGCAGTTTTGAATCTTGACAGCTGGTATCCTTTTGTTGAAGACTACCTCCACAATGAGATAGGAATTCAGTTTTTATGGCCTTTCTAGCCCCTTTTTGCCAACGGTGTGTTAAAACGTAAGTTATTTCCCAAGGTACTAATTTTTACTCTCTGATTTTTGATAGTGGATGTAATATATTAACAGTTCATTATGAATGATACCCAAAGTCAAATGAAATACCCTAGAGTAGGAAACTTCAAACCTCCACCTTAAGCTTCCAGAAATATTTGTTCTCTTCTGATGTTATAATGTCCTAAACAAGACAATGTACATCTGCCTTTTTCTTGCATTATTCTATGTGAGAAAGCAGTGGGGTTTGCTCTACATTCCATGATTTTTTGAGTAGACCTTATGTCTATCACACAATAAATTTATGAAATAAAAAATCAATCTAATATTCTGTAGAACAATAAATGCTCTTTTTGTATATAGCTACCACAACTTCAACGACATTTAGCTTTTTTATTTTAAAAAAGTTTGCTAGAGACAGGTCTTCTAATCAGGAGTCGTTTAAGAACTTCTGGGTCATCTAGCTATAATGTGCCAAAATAGAAATGAGCTAAAAAATAGTTTATTAAAAAAGAGAAAATTTCAAATCCAGCATTTTTTGTGAAAAACCTATGTTGGTTTTTTAAGAAACAGAAGCACTTAGTGATGGTACTCAATTATTTTCCAGTGTTTATTGAAAAAAATATACTTCAGTCACAAAATATCTATCATCTTTCATATGTAATGTTTATTTCATTGTACAACAAAATTTTATTCCTGTAAAGTATGCAAGAAGTCCTTCATGAGTCTGAAAGTACACAAAGCAAGCACAATTTTGGAGTACCATTCTGTATTTGTTCTTCTTTTTCTATCTTTGCATCTTTGATTCTTTTTCTATCTTTGCATCTTTGATCATTCAGCTGTATATCACTACCCATGTGTTCACAGGTATGTTCATATACTATTTTCTTTGAGAAATTGTGCTAAATTTTAAATAGTCAACAGATCTACCAAAGGAGGGATGCCTCTACGATGGAGCGTACTGATCTTTTATGGTACACCGTTGGGAACTCTTAACACCATGTCAGATACCACCTCATAGCTGTCCAACAGAGAAAAATATAATCTGAGAGTAATCTGGGTTTTAAATAACTAATTACCTCCCAGCATTCAAAAGTATCTTAAAGAAGCACATCCACCTGATGAGAAATTCTTATCTTGAACACCTTAGGGAAGAGATCTATAAAGAAATAAGGAGGTCATATCAGGTGGAATTAAAATGTTTTTTGAAGTAAACGTCACTTTTAATTTGGGGGAGATGAAGGGAGAGGAAATAACCAAACACTGTTAATAAAATTTTATCAAAAATAAACATCTCTAGATGAAGTCAGAGTTTCACACAGAATAAACTGAAGGATGAGATTTTTTTATGGTCCTGTATTATTTTCTTGTAATGACAGTCAAACATTTTCATAGTTTTCTGGCTTGTCACTGAAAAGGTGAGATTACTATGAGTTTGTGTAACTGAAATGGTTGGGTGATTTTAATGAATAAAACAAAAAGGTCTGGATGAAGGAGACGAAACTGACACAGTCTACTTGGATTTTCAAGGTTTTCCTGCAAGCAAGGTCCCTCATCAAAGATTCTTGAAACTCTTACAATGTCAGGCACCAGAAAGATGGATAAGGAGATAAGATTCATTAAAAATAGTCAGAATCAAACAGAAGGTCATTTTTCACAATGCAAGGTGATAATTGCTGGTATCTGTGCTTTTCAGCATATTTGTAAATAAACTGGAATGGAGAATAAACGGTGTAGTGACAGGCTGAGGGACACAGCTGCCGCTTGCCCATGTTTAGGTTTGCCCAGTAATGAAGCTGAGTACGTATCCTAGACCTACACACACAGACACTCAGAGGACATCGACACGATACGGAGTCACTTAAAGTACTGAAGATGAGACTGACTCTTTAGCCTGGAAAATACACATCTGAGAGAGATATAACAGGGCTATGAAATTAAACCTGAAGTGTTCTGTCTTTCAAGTACAAATCAAATTAGTGGTTTCACCATAGCTATGACAAGACAGTTCTCTGCACTGTAGTTAAGAAGTGGAACTTCTAGCTAGGGTAAAAGTGTATGACTAATGAGGTTTGCTTCTTGTCAGTGCCTCCATGCTTGTTTTGTCAGGTCTACGTCTCTGTATAGTTTATTTTTGGTTTCCCCCGTTTTCCCAAATGACAATGTCTCTGATCAGAAAAACCTCACTGGGATAAACATTCTGACATCCTCACAGGCCGACATCAATTACTGTGGCTGACCAGGTTTGGTTCTGCCTCCCTTATGATTTGTCTCATCTTTATGTCCCTGGCATGTTCTTGTTTATGGCTTCTTCCTTTTCTTATTATCTTATTATTTTTGCATTGGAAAGGTCCTTGACCTGATGCCCTTAAAGGAGTCTGCACTCTCCTGCCATGTAATTTTACACTCTCCCTTTTTGGGTTGGGAAACTGAGGAGTCCATCAGTAGAACATCACTTAGTACTCAGGCATCAGTTTTGGTCACTGTGGAAGACAAGATCCAGAAGAAGATGTAAATTTGATTTTGATCTGATGTGGCCATTTTTATGACTACTTTATAGCAACTAATAAAATCAAGAGTTCTTAGTCAGACAGCAGGAGAACAGAATTCAATTCCTTTTCTGTCTGTTCTGAAACAGGTGCCTGAGCCAACATAAGAAATTATTTATCCTGTGGTTTAAGGCTTGGTTTTGTGCTGGTGTGTACAGTTTGTTCCCCTTGTTCAGTCAAAAATGTGAAATGCTGTTTCTTGGCTCATCTTTAAAATCTGTTCAAGAAAGCTGGTGTCTAAATCTCTCTCTGATGCCAGTAGCTTGACGTTTACTTTCTAGAGAGCATTTTTGTTCCATGCCCTCTCTTGGTTTGTTATTTCTTCTGGTTTGTAAACAAACTATTGCAAACTAATTTTTTAAAAGTCATTTGAATAAATCCTGCATTTGAAAATTAAATGCCATATGTACAAATCCCTGAGTAACTAAACAAAGAGAGAAGCTTTCTAAGTTTTCATTAGAAAAAACAATGGGTGGTGTTATTACTAGATGATAATTCAGATATTAATAAAATCTCTCCTCCGTTCTATACAACTGCTGCAAATGAGGAATGTGCCCAGCTCTACAGTAGACAATTTCTAGACTTTTACCAATTAGTAAGTGTTGTCTCACTCAAGAAACTATAGAACTTGATATATCTGAATGTCATTTATACTGTAATTCTCGCTCAGAAAGTTGGAGTGGTTCACAGTATTATAAGTTGCGAAGGTTCTATAAATTAACCCTTTGAGGTAAATAATAGCCATAACTAAACATTCCACTGAAAAATAGGCTACTCTTCCTAAACTGAGACACCGGCATTACCTACAAATAAATCAGACCAATTCTTTGATAAATCCATGCACATGGCAGAAGAATTACAGACTGGTGAAGGGTGAAACAGGATAAACTGGATATTGCGAAAAGACTGTCTGAGGCCTGTGGAGCACTGAAGGACACTGGTCTCTATGTGGGGGTCTGTTTAAGGATTAATCTTTTTCCAGGTATTTTCAATCTTCCTTCCATTGACCTCTGCTGTCATAGTTCCATTACCATTTCCCAAGAGTCTACATGAACTTGGGCTACAGAGAACAAAATAATTCAGGTTTTCCAAAATCAGTTCCCTGAGACAAAGAAATGTGTTTTTGACAGATGAATGTGTCCTGCCTAAATATGGTTGGAATTCTAGTTATCCCTGGATTTTAGCTACCCTGTTGTAACATTGCGGGTTTTGTTCCTAAAGTGCTGGTACTGAGCGCCAGCATATTTAGGTTGAATATTGGATAAAACAACATAAAAAACAGGCCATAGAAACACAGATGGAAAACGGAATTTACTTTAGCTTATCAAAATAAATAATTAATCAGAAAACAAATTCAATAGGACAAAACAAAAACAATAATATGAAAAAACCTAAGAAAGGCTGAAGGTAAAATCAAGAGAGATTCTTAATCCTTCATCTATAACACCTTCTTTTAAAAAAAAAAATCTCTGCCAAAATTGGTGGTATACTTTTTATGTCAGAAGACAAGGAATATACTTCTGTACAAAGAAGAATATTCAGAGGGTTAGCAATATATAGAATATTCAGAAGTTTTGCATTAATGTGGATTGTGTATTTGCATTCATGTCTATTGAATCCTTTTGTTTCTCTGCCTTTATTCCTTCTTATAACAACAGCATTTCGCACAACTTATTTTTGGTAGATTATACAAAATCTTGTTACATTTTGCACACTGAAAAATAGATTGAAGAAATATGACTTTTTAAGGCAAGTATATATTCTATTTTACTCACATTTCCATGGGAATTATTACCATGGAATAATGGTAATGGAATAAATAAATGGAAATAATGGAATAAATAAAAGAACATTTATACCTCTTTGTCATCTTTTTTTTTTCTTTCCCAATCTCTTCTAATAGAAAACCAAAAGAAAGCTGTTACAACTTTTTGGTTTCTTCAAGAACATGCAATTGCTCATTGATACTCACTGTCATCACTTAATGTGCGAAATGGGGGATATATTGTAGACCTACACAAGTTTATGCTATGCTTCACAGAGCTGAAGGAATAGTCATCCATCTGGCAACAAAGGTGGAATCTTGTTGCCCTGGATGAGCTAGTAGCGTTGTCACAGAGTTTGTTACAAAATTTTTTACAAACAAGTTAATTTGATTTTTAGCTTCTTTTCATAAAAGAAACAAGACTCAAAGAATCGGTGGCTGTCTGGGCACGCATGCCTGACTTTCTGTGCGTCCCCGGAATTACTACTAATTTTTGAATCCTTTGTCCAAATTAGACAAAAATGTAAATGGGTCTTGAAATGGGTTATTAGAGATTTCAAAGAGGGAGACCATGCCAAACCTTCACCCTAAAGGCTACACCATAGCCTCTGTCCTTATTAGAATCCACAGAATCGAGGCATACCTAGAAATTTAGTGAATGAAGCACTATTTACTTGATACTAAATGAGATAAAG
Source organism: Dromas ardeola (assembly GCA_013398915.1). Lineage (NCBI taxonomy): Eukaryota > Metazoa > Chordata > Aves > Charadriiformes > Dromadidae > Dromas > Dromas ardeola. The sequence continues at coordinate 960,815 of VYZM01007050.1, forward strand.
AGGCTATTGCTAAAGACAAAACAATCGGTCAGGTCCTTTGTTAATGAAAGTGCAATCCCAATTCTTATACTGTCTTTGAAAATACCATCCATCTTCAGGTTATATTATTTTAAAGTTGTATTCATTTTAAAATAATTAATTTGAATTCTTCATATGAAAAGTAGGAAACATCTCCTTGATGAAGGAAAGGAATGTGTAAGAGATAACATTGCCATTAATGAAGTCTAATTAGAGACCCATTTAAAAAATAATCTCCTGTGCTAATTTATCATGGAAAGCTAATAGAGTTCTAACTTGAGACAAAAATAGTTCTTTGGAGTTTTATGAATGCTCTTGTCTAAGTTAACTATTTCTATTATTCACAAAAATTAAATTAGTGTGTTAGAAACCTGACTATTAAATAAAGAAAATCATTGTGTCCCATACATTAATTTTTTCAAGTTATTTTTGTGAAGGGGCTTGTCATATTTTTTCATCATTATAGGTTTTGAAAGAAAATGCTATATTATTCTTATGGTTTAGACACCATTATTGTCCCTAAATTTCTATGAATTTAAAAGATTCTATATTTCTTTATAGATGACAGGGATTAGTCTCACAAGATAGTATGCCAATTTAACTTCATTCCCAGTGTTTCACCTTCAGTGTTAGCTTAGCGAAAAAACATCATTTTATTCTCTCATTTGGACAGCTGGAATTCTCTTCAAATCCTCTTCTCCCCTGGACTGTAATTCTGTCCACGACTAAGAGACATGCCAAGCTATTTTACACGCCATTTGAAGGTAACAACTTGCTCTTTGCTAACTGAAGGTGGCAGAAATTGCTTCGAAAGGCTCTCAAAATAAAAGACAAAGATCAGTATTGCTTAGTTGAAGGACCACTAGTTAGGGTATTTGATTGAAGACTAATATCTCTGTACACACAAAAGCCGCAAGTATCAGAGGAACAGGGATGTGTGGGGGAATGCTGGCAACCCAACCAGGGCAAACCAGTGCTCTCTGACTGATCCGATCCCAGAACAGGGCTGGATTAGCCCATGCATGGAGAAGGATTCCTCCTCCTAGATGAAGCAGGAGATAAACTCTCCACCCAAGCACCCGAAATCCGAAGTGAGGCGTGACCTACAGGTTATGGGATTTACTATGGGATGCAAGGGAAGAACATTTTGGGGAGTGTGCAAAACTCACTATGGGGTTGTGGAGATGTGAAATTTGGATAGCTCTCACGTCCCAGGCTCACAGTAGGGAAAAAGATATTTAAAGCTTTGCAAGCACTGTTTGGATATCTACTAATACTGCAAGGACTCTTGATTTATGATTACTTGATCAAAAGATGTTTTTTCCTAAACTGTCTAATGACAGTTCTCTCACTTCCAAATTAAACAGAGAAGGATAAAAAATTATCTGTATTTTCTAATTGTTGCTTACTTGTTAATAATTTGATGTCCATCACTGAACTCTTGCCATTGATCTTTCTTTGGGGAAAAAAAAAAAAGGAGGTAATTATCTTTATGGAAAACAGCAGTGTAGCTTAATGAATCATCCTGACTTAGGATTCATCAGTTAGTTTCCCACCACAGGTCTTAACTAGTTACATGTCCTGAAGCAAGTCAGGTAATGTCTCTGTAATTCTATTATCTCCCTTATTCTTTACGCATTAAGAGTAAGACTCATTCTTATTATGTAAATACTTGTGTAGGAAATTATATTTATGGGTCTGATTCATTGTAGGGACTAGTATTCACTATGCATTGCAAGTAAAAGTACATAAATTACAAAGCAAATTACCTTCAGTTACCAAATAATTGTGATATTTTATCACAAATGTAGAAGATTTAGTTATTAGCAGAGGAATATCTCAAATGTATTCAGTTATTGGAAAGGGGGAAAGTGTTCTTGTTAAGAAGGAAGCTATTGCAAAATATAGACAGATTGTGACTAATTGAACCATCAAATCTGCAGTCACTGTCTAGCTTTTTTGTTTGCAGAGGGAATAAGTTTTCCCTCATTTCACAGCCAGGGTAGCACAGGTACTGATACCCCTCGTGTACAAAAGATAGAGGCAAGTTTCTCGGCAGACGGTGAGAGGCAATTAGATGCTTAATTTTTGTACCTGCTTTATATATTTCATATCTTGAAGCCCTTTCTATACATTCTTTAAAAAAGATTAATTGCATTTATTAATACCAAATATTGAAAGTGCTCGTGATGTGTAGCAGATGCACTTCTGGAGGAGTACATTAAGAATGCCTAACAGCTACTGTCTCTCTTACCACTACATTATTCTTCTGTCCCATAGTATGCTCCGGATTCTTGGTGGAAAATGCACTTAGTCGAACTGTCAGGAGCATTGATTCTTCATTGTGCCTTAGATTTTATATAGTTTATATCACTAAATACAGCAACAGCACACAAAGCTTATTTTGGAAGAGAATCTTACTGTGTTAGCTCATCTTGGACTAGTAATTTGTATCAGACAAGGGAATATATTTATCTGATAAGAATTAGCTTGGCATACTTAATTTTGTTATTATTATCTACTTTGGAAGAAGAAATAGAAGGAATCTTTCAAGTGAAGTGCCAGCTTCACTCCCACAGAGACACTGCTACTGGAGTTCAAGGTTTTTCCCTTCTCTTGACCCTGCCTGAACACTCAGTGAGCTTTAGACACAGCACCCAGGTCACTGCCCAGATGAATAACTTTTCAGGGGAATATTCTCTTTGCAGTTCACAAGTCATCCTCTTACAAACATGCTTCAACTGAAGCTTTAAGGTTTTTTTTTCCTCTCAAGCTGATCCATAAACCTATCCCTAACCCTCACACCCATGCTTGCCCAAGCCTTTAGAGAGAGAGAAACCAGCCATAGCTTAGATGAAAGATTTCACAGGGAAGGTTTTGTTATTGTAGCTTATATCTGCCTCTGGCAGCCCTGTAACAGCCCTGCTGTGACTTGAGCCCTAGATTTTTCTTGCTCTCAAAACTAATCCTTACCTAAGCTCTAAAACTAACCCTTACCCTTGCCCATGCAATAGACAAGACCCCATGATCATTAAGAAACAGACTTTAGCATAATGTTTGTTGCTAATGAATTAATTCCATAAAGGTTAGTTGGGGTTTTTTTGTTTGTTTGTTTGGCTTTTTTTAAGACTAAGGTTGGCCTGGTGAATCAAAATCTCCCATCACAGTGATCTGTAGCTGATGTGTACATACATATTTAGTTGCAACTCCCTCTTACAGCACTGACAGTTATTTGTACTGGCTATAATCCATAGCTCTATTACTGGGAAACTGTACGAGGAGACACTACCATTACCTGACCTAGACTATCTTCAACTAACAACTTTTTTTTTTTCAGCAGCTTTAATATCTTCTTCCTAACAAGCACCCTTGTGAGTTGGGTGGCAGCAGTGTGCAGCCCAGTGGCAGCGACTGTGGATGCAGCGTACTGCCCGCCACTACCTGCTGTGGGACTGAGCTTGGTGCGTTTGCACTGGCAGGGCTTGGAGCAGGGTGGAAATGTGACTTCAAGTATACATAGCGCTGCAAAGTTCAGTTCTGAAAGTAGCTGTGATGCATACAGATCTGCAGATTCTTGTTTGCATATTTAACTACAGAAATCAGTTCTTTGTTCTGGTGATTAGTTATATTTTTGTGTAAGGAATATAACTGCAGTGTGTCACTGCAGTTAACTGGTGCAGAAAATTGCTCTTCAAAAATTTATGCAGCGTATCAGCTTTGAATAAATACTTGAACAGGTATGTCTTTATAATAAATGTTTAATGATGTTTAATTTGCTAAGAAAAATGGGGGGAGGGTGTTGTTTTTGGTTTTAGTTTTTAGGTTGCAGTATCATTACGATGGGACAAGAAAACCTTAGAATAATGCAAGTGGAATTAAAAAAAAAAAAGTAATTGCATTATAGTACTCATAATAACTGGAAGTAGTAGAGTCGGTGAGATCAGACCACCTAATAAGTTGTGTTGTTTTATGGTCACAAAACACAACTACTTATTAAAATTATTCCTTCATCAATTATGTTGGATTTGTCTGATTCTTTTAATTTTGAAATACATTTTTACTACTTCTTGATTTGCATTTTAGAGGGCAGTTAATCTGAGAAATATTGGTCATCTCAAAAGCTATTTCAGAATTATTCTTTTAGCTCATAAGGATAGATGATGATCACTGTAAAATTATAAAGAAATAAATACGGAAAATCAAAAATTTTTTTTAACACCTCAAAAGCCACAGCATAGCTTATATTACATGCTACATGGAAAGGGCAGGTTTAGAGAGATGCTTTGAATACAGGTTGCAGTGATGGGGGTTGAGGAATAGAGAATATGCTGACAACTCCCTGCTTTTCCCTTTTAGGGAACATATTCTATATGTTTAGGGAACATATTCTATATGTTCCATTACAAAACATACATTTATACAAATGACACAATTCTCTCTAAAAAATGGAAGGTGGCCTGTGAAGGAAGTCATAACTGTTACACTTCCCACAGAGGCCGGTATAGACCTTTGTGCCCTTATTGTTGGTTACCTGATTTCTGACTGTTTACACATTTAGTGACATGAGACTGATAATTACAGATAATGAAGGAGGTTCAAATTCACTGCACAGCAATCACACACAGTAAAAAGGGAATGGCTGAAAGACAACTTTCATATAGGATATGATAACATAGAGTATGATAGTAATAAAACTGTGGCCCCTTTGACAAAATGGCCCCTTTTGGGAAAGGGAGGTGCTTTCATCTGTCTGAGAAACAGCCAGTCAATCAAGGGATGTTCCAATGTCATGGGCATCACATGGGCAACCCCAGTGACATGATGCCTCAAACTGGTGCCTCAACGTTGGAGGCTGAAGCAAAATGGCAGCCCTTAAGGAGGGATGTGAGAGGGGTTTTCCGTCTGTGATGTTGCTTCCAGGTTGAAGAGGAAAGCGGAGCCAGAGCTGCCACCCAGTCACAGCACAGCCTGAGAACATACGGATTAGGACAGTGGCAGAAAGGGCACCCTCCAGGGGCAAAAAGAGGGGGGGATTTGTTCCTGTGACCAGGATGGGGACAGGGCTTCCACAGAGCAGGTGGCTGTGAGGTGACCTGGCCCAGACTGGAAGAGGGGTACACAGCCGGCCGCTGTGGCTCCGGTACCCCATGAGATGGGTGAGGACAGACTGCCTTCCTGGAAACAGCAGGTTTTTCTGTGAAATTGTGCGAAGTTAAGGGAGTAGAAGACTGGCTCTGTTCATCTGAGTTAAATATTCTTAATACCCAAAAGTGATGTTCAGTGAAAGCTGGTTTTCTCACAATTTTTGATTAATATTTTTTGCTAATACCAATGGACGTGAAATACCTTCAATAAAGGATTTTATGTATGCACATGGAGTACCTTGACTTCATTTCTAAGAGAAAAAAAAAGCACCCTAATTAACTGTTTAATATTGCTTTTGTTATTTCCTTTATGATGTTCATAATTGCACTGCTGATTTTTAATTAAACATGTATTTTGTGAAATATGTCACATAAATAATCCTACTGAGCCATACTTTTAATAACTATTCATCATTCGTTTAGTAGGTACAAAGGCCAGTGAAAACAATTACTGAAACGTGCTTATACAAGGCAGAGCAGAACACAGGAGACGTTACAGAGCATCTCATTGTCTGATTAAATCCATTGATGGGTTTACAATGGACCCTATTTTAAGAGATAAGACAAATTTACTGTTGTCCTTATTCCTTGTTATTAAAAACAATGTCCTAATTCTTTCTGGCAGGTTATTTCTTAGGTTTTATTTTGGCTGTTCATAAACTAAATATATACGTGCTGTCTTTTTTTCTTTCTTTGGGACTTTTTATCCTGCTTTGTGATAAAGAATACTGGAAACAGGAGTTTTATGTACAGTTGACTGATATTTAGGTACTTTATTAGAATCTGTGCTTCTGGGTGGCATGCAGAACTTTGAGATGGGCAGATAAATTATTTGTATTTAATGAGACTGAATTACTTTTTCAAATGCAGTGAGCAATTTTTGTGTTCAATGTAGTTGAATTTCATGTGACTATATTCAGTGAAACGTTTTGTACTTCAGCACTGTTCTGTTCAACCCAGAAGTTCTAACACAGGAAGAAGAGGACACAGAGGTGCCATAGGATTGATCTTGCTTTAAATTTTAAGATATAATTTTATAAATTTTAATTATAAAACATTTTTTATTCAATTAGAATTAAAAAAAGGAAAACTAGGTTTTGGTGTATTTTCAAACCTAAAAATACATTTAGCTCTCATTCAAGTCAAAAGAACATCACAGACATGCCTGAAAGCTTTTCTGAGTAGAGAATGACTTTAGATTGGCTTACACATCATTCCTCCTTTACCAATGCCATAATCACCATTAAATACTGCTGTTTTCACAATTACACTTACATTTAAATTGATCATTACATTTTATCCTGATCTTCTGCTATAAGGTCTCACTGGAGCCTTCTCTTCTTCAGGCTGAACACAGCAACACACTTTATGCTAATGTCTAGTTCTTAATGATCATCCCTATAAACACAAGAACGTCCATTTTTGACACTCATATTCTAACTTAGTCGCATGGTTACAGTACAGTTAGTGCTGTATAATGAGCTCTGATGGCTATGGTCTTTGTTGGGTCTTAGTTGTGGCCGTGAAGGTAATCAGAGAAGTCAGAAGAGAAACAGGTTGTCTTTCTACTCCATCCCTCCCTGTTTATGCTTGATTTTCTATGCTGCTTGTCCTTCCCTCAGGAGGGGATCTTGCCTGCTGTGGATACAGATTATCTTAGGTTTGGTTGTGTTAGTCACCATTCTTACACATCCAGCAGGATGCTCTGTCACCACTGATACTTATCTTGTCCCTTGTTCTTCATCTTGCAACTTTTCGTCATTCAGATGTACTGTGTCTTTCGTTTGTATGCCCCTTTGGAGTCAAATTGCTCCCATACTTATGAAAAAAATTTATGCATCATGTCTGGCTATGCCATCACATAGAGGGAATAAGTAAATTGCATTTGACAACCTTGCTTGTATTAAGGGAAATTTAGGGGAAGTTCTATCATGACTGTTATGGCAGGAAGTTCCCTGTTATTTGTTGCAAGAATTCTTTAAAGAAACGCATCCCATTCTTATAGATTTAGCTATATAAAAAGCTTCGTAATCAATAATGAACATTGACAGACTATGTTCTCTATGTTTATAATAAATTGAAATAGGATTTTTTTTTTCCAGGGGGGTGACAGGTGATGCTGGACTAAAAGGCCTGGGAGGCAGGGCTGATCTTCACCTCTGTTTTGTGTCTCGTGACAGTTATTTTACTTAGACATGGAGCAGTGTTGTGGGTTAACCCCTGCAGGCACCACATAGCCACTTGCTCACTTCCCATCTCCACCCCCAATGGGATGAGGGAAGAAGAAAAGATGAATAAAAGCAAGAAAATGTGTGAATTGAGATGAAAATTGTTTAATAAGTGAAAGAGGAGAGAAAGAAAACAAAACAAAATGGAAGATGCGATGCAAAGGCAATCACTCACCACTTTCCACAGGTAGACTGACACACAGCCAGTTCCTAAGCAAAAGATGGCCAGCCTCCCTAAACTCACTCCTCTCTCTTTTATTTCTGAGCATGATGTTATATGGCATGGAATATCTCTTGGTTTTGTTCAGGTCATCTTCCCAGTTGTGTCCCCTCCCAACCAGTCTAGTCACTGGGGGGACAGAGTGAGAAACAGAGAAGGCCTTGACACTGTGCAAACACCATTCAGCAGTAGATAAAACGTTAGTATGTTAATAGCATTGTTTTGGTCACAAATCTAAAACACAGCATCATACGAGCTGCTATGAAGAGAATTAGCTCCATTCCAGACAGATCCAGTACAAGCAGACATACTCTAGGGAGGTGATTGTATTTGGCAGCAGATTTATCTGATCCTGAATAAGAACCTATGACACAATAAATTAATTATTTTAGAAAGTGTCCAAATTTTCCTTGATAACTTGGGTATTTCAAAATTAAAAGCCTTTTGGCTGTATAATTTGAGAGAAGAATTTGTGGTGACTGCTGTGTATACCCTCCCTGAGGAGGTTGTTTAGAACATATTTCTTGAGACACAATTATTCCGTATGTTAAATACTGATTCTTAGAAAACAAAGCCTTAGGATAAAGTTCTCTGGAAGGGATTTGTAGAACCTTTCAAAAAAGAAACTGATGGAAAATCACCACAAATTTTGGCAGAGTTGTAACTGGACTCCCAAAGCTAAGCATTCCTCTGTGAGTATTCTACTCTTGAATATTTTCCCCCAAGCTTTTTGCTTCCACAGCAAGTATTATTAAACAAGCTGAATGAGGTACAACTCTGCTTTTGCTTGGATTGATGGTAGTTCAACCTTTTGTTTAATTGCTGGCGCCTCTGGGAATGAAATGGTTCAGAATTAATTTATTTTTCTTGGCTTTTCATCCTGTTCCTAGCACCTGCTAATTTTACGGCCTGTCCCAAGCATACCTAAACATTCCGCAGCTTTCCTCTACGTCCTACTATATAAAATCTCCAAATCGTATTGAAAACTTTCTCTTAGGCTTCCTTCCGTTCCAGGCTCTTTACAGTTAAGGTAGAATCCATTTTCATACCACAGATGTCGAACTCTGAAACACTGGGACAGATGGCTCAAATCTAGTCCCATATGTATCATATATATATTTAAAACAAGTTTTTATTTAGATTTAGAAAGTTGGTCCACAATGGGATTAAAAAAGCACTTTAGTTCTGAATTTTGCTTAGCCAACTAAAGAAGTTAATTTAGGTTAAAATAGCATGAAGATTAAGGGAAGAAATAAATTTGACTCTGAAAATCAAAGGGAGCTAAATCTCATTACGCTTTAAGCATTTGACAATTACTACTTTAGTTTTAAAGCATGATTATGTATGAAACTTGGATTCTAACGTGACAGCCAGCCAGTAGTTCACTGTCCCCTGATAAGCAACATGTTGCTGCTGATAGGGTGAAAGTAATGAAGACCATGCAGCCCTCTTGCTAACACGCCTGCTGTCTCAACACCTGAACTCTAAAACATGAGAGAAAACAAATTATTAAAGTAAATGTTGTTACGAATAATTTTTGCATAGAATGAAATAAGAACACATACAGTGTATACTTTGATAATCCTTTATCATGACTGTAACATCCGACAAAAGCTGTCGAACTAGTAACTAGACTCTTTAAATCCTATTCCAGCTGAAGAAAAAGTGTAATAAGCAAGCAAAATGATTTGCAGAAAAAAAAATAAATAAAGAAATGTTTCCTCCTGCTCATTTTAAAAATAAGCATTTGATACTGCAGCCAATACTGCTTAATGTCTTTATTCCTTACCTGGATGACTCTTACTGAAGTATTTTTTGAAACAGCTCAGGAAGTACCATGTCAGATTGAGAAGGCCAAACAATAACCTATAAAAAGGTTTTCCACTTTTGCCATACAAAGCTAATAGTGAAATAGGGTTAGACTCATAAAAAGCTGTGTTTTCCCTCATTTTTTAAAGGAAAATTTGGTATTTGCTGAAACAGCTTAAATGTAACATTATTGTAGTCTAGGAAGAACTGAAGCAACATAATGTCCCTGTTAGAATTAAATTTCCAAAAATTTAGGTAGGCTTTAAAAGTCATTAGGACTGTTAGAAAAAGTGCAAATTGAAGCAGAATTTTTTTTGGTAAGCAGCCAAAGAAGATTAGGAGATGGTATTGTGTATTTTGAAGACGCATATTTGTAGGCTGGGGAGAAGATAACCAAACAAAGATTTAAATTGATTTAAACATGGAAATTGAAATGGAAATGGAAATGGCAATAGAAATGGAAACGGTGGGGATGGGGAAACTATAGAGATATTTGCACCACTTTTATAGCCTCCTGTTCTAGTGTCCCCAGCTGGTATGATGCTTAGGACATTAATGTTACATAACATTTATATTTAAACATTCAGCTCCCCTTTACATTAGCGGAGATTTGATTGTTAAGTTATGAATTAAAGAAATGTATAAATGTGCAAGTGGGATGGAAGCCCCATGGACACAGTCCATCAATGCTACAGCCCCTGTGCTTCAGCCTTCCCTTACCCCAATACCTTTGTATGAACTTTGTAGCAATGCTTGTGGATAGGTGAGTGCTTTGCACAGTAGTTCACAGGGAAAGGAAAAAAAAAATCACATAAGACTGAATACTAAATGTCTGACGGTCTTTTAGTTCCTTGTAAAAAGCGTGTAATAATGCACTAGCTGCATAATGTCTGATTCTTGTTCTCTTTATTCTGCTTTAAATTAGCTAAACTGTATCAACATAACTGAAATATCAGGGAAAAGATCAGCAAGTTCCAGCCATTTATAGTTAAATTTAATTTTTCCATTTTTTGTTCTCTTTTCTTGGTATAAATCCAACATTTCTTGGTCCAGAATTTGAAGTGGACCTCCATACCTACGGTAGACAAGAATACTTGAAATAAGTAAACTAGCTTTGACTATCTTTTGTGACGTACTTTTCAAATTAAAACACAAATCTGTTGGGGGCTCTTCTCAGTTATGAAACAGGGAACTGCTTTTTGAACTGAGTATCTTCCTTAGATGAACTTATGCTCTAGAACACCCAGATATATAATCTCCAAATGTCATCAGGAGAGTATCCTTCTAGCAATGTAGAAGGCAAAATGTGTATTGTGCTGTATTATCAAGAGCAAGTTGAGTGAAGTGAATATTCCCATTTATTGGGCATTTATGAGATTTTACATGTGATATAGCATCCAGATTTGGGTCTCCTGCAGTACAAGGGAAATTTTTCCCAGCTGGAGAAGGTCATTAGGTGGGATCATGTAATATATGAAGAAGGGATGAAGGAGCATGCTTTGATTAACCTGGATAAAACCCAGATGGGGAGAATCTAATTACTGTCTTTGTATAATGGAGGGTGCGAAAGAAGACAGGACCAGGCTCACCTAGAGGCAAACAGGGAAAAGACAAGAGGCAATAGGCACAAGTCGCAATAAGGAAATTTTTGATTGGACATAAGAAGCATCCCTAAGCACTGTGAAAGATTGCTGAGAGATGTATTTACCATTCTTGGAGACTTTCCAAAGTCAGTTGGACGAGCCCTGAGAAACTTAATCTAGCTGTGAAGTTACCCCTGCTTTTAGCAGTAGGTTGGTATAAAAACTCCAGAGGTTCTTTGGACCTAAATTTTTCTACCAAGTGTATTTATTAATGTTCTCAGAGTAGAAGAAACAAAACATTTATATCATTGCTTGCAGCCAACTTGGAACTCTGGAAAAGAGTCCCTCAAGAACCCTTAAGAATTATGTCAGAGATTACTCTCTTTTGCTACTGAAAGGTAGTATCTTGTTACTTCAGGAAAAAGTCTAAATCTTTAGCATTTAAATTAATGATGGAAGCAGGAAAAAAAGCCGGCTTGAATTGCTGTCATAAGGAGCACCCAAAGTGCTAGAACAAAAATCACATTATGTAAGAAAGTGGCAAAAGAAGTTGCAGAGTTGATTCTCCTGAATCCGTCCTGAAGGAATGAAGCCAGTTTCAGTATATGTTCCCTTTTATGTCTTATAACCCTGCAGTTCCCATGAATCCTAGGAATGTATGCCTCTCGGGATCCAAGTTGAAATTATGCTTATGAATCAGAAGCAAGAGACATTGAGAAAAAAATCTACTGTGGTAAAATAGATTATCTCTAAACTGAGGAACTCTGAAAAAACTGCTTCTGTTTAGGGTATTTTTTTAATAAGTAAATACTCATATAAATACTTTATTGCGACAAACATGAATGGAAGTATTAACAGCAGAGAAATATTGACAATAATTTCTCTCAGTTCTAAATGGCTTTCTAACTCAGCTGAAAAGAAGTCTGAGTTCAAGTACTTTTTCCAATTCCAGTGAAAATGGTTTTCATCTATTCCAGTAGTTAGTGTGTAGGATTTTAATGATTCATGGGACATTTTGGTTCACTAGTCTCATTTGCTTTACATAATCCATAGATTAACTGTGTGATTTCCTCTCTCTAATGTGGTAGTGTATCACTAAACTGAGGATAACTTAGAAAACACAACATACTTGAGCGCTACATTTACTTAAAGAGAATCTTTTGCAATGTATTTATGCAATTTTTTTGCAATTTGTACTTATGTGTTATACCTTTCAGAGATATATATATAGAGAGTCATGTAGAGACTAGAGCAAGGATCAGGGTTTTTCCATACCTTGGTGCTGTTTACAGTTTCATATTCACTTTCCTGTTTAGACTAACAGTAAAGGGCATGAGCAGAAAAAAGGAGGCGTCATATCCTTTTTATGGAGAGGAAACAAGAAAATAAAAATGAAATCTGAACACAGTGCCACAGGAAAAGTTGCAACTGAACCACTTCTCTAATTTAAGGAGACAAACAAACTCAAAATTATTTGTGATTGTAAAGGAATAATTACAAAATCCTCCTATAAGTGGCCTGGAGATTAGTCACTGAAACGCTGTATCAAAGACAAGCTAATTAGTGGCACAGGTTGTTCTAAAAAAGCTTCATGTGATGTCAATCTGTTGCAGGATGAGCGGCAACTTAAAATAGAGAGGCATTTTATTCCTCCCAAAACTGACAGATTAAAAAGAAAATGTCCTTTAAATGTTTTGGACATAACAATTCTCTGTTTTCTTTAAAATAAATAGGAAAAAACCCCTCAGCTTTGGAACTGTCTGAGATGAAGCTGGAGCAGGTTTTTCCATCAGCTCTATTTTAATTATTGGACAAGGCAAGAATTGATGTAATGAGTGTTAAAAGTGCATTTGGAGTTGATGATTTTATATTTTAATATTTTATATTTTAGTCTATATAATTAATTTTTAAGCTTCCTGTAATATTTTAAAATAAAATTAATTTGGTAGTTTTCTTTAAAAATAGAAAGATGAGAATTTTAGATACATTGTTAATTTTAAAACTGGCGGGAACAAGTTAGATTCTCATTTACCATCAGTGGAAAAGCTGACCTATATTTTAAATGCTAATGATGCTACTGACATTTGGAAGAATTTTATTCCAAAAGTTAAAGAAAATACATGACTTAATCTAGTGCTAATTTTTTATACTCTATAATGCTAAACCTCATTTATGCTTTTAAACCTCATTAAAAATAACTACATGCCATATTATTTTAAATGGCCTCTCCAATCAAAGAATGTCTTTTTTTCCAATATCATTTTCTTTTCCTTGTATTAAGGACTTTCTATTGATTTTTAACTGTCACTTTGCATATAATGTTTTTTTTTCTTAAATCGTGGACTTTTTTTTCCTTCCTGAGATATCTATTGTAAGCTCAGTATCTGACTGCATGGAGGAGAATAAGCATTAGGAAACTGTCCATGTTATACTTGCATGCTGCAGACATTCCTATAGAAATTGTCTTCTGTGTGAAAGGACAATTAATGCTCAATTACAGCATGTGCTTGCTTCTTGCACCAAGAAGCTTCTTGAAGAATGGGCAATTTTAACAGACCTTACTGCTTGACTCCTACCGAGAAAAACAAACAAAACAAACAAAATACCTTCTTGATCTCTTACATCTATATAAGGCTGGCGCAGTCTAGCCATAATCTTAAAGTGTTATGTGAACTTCAGAAAAAATAGGATGATACCTCTTAAAGGACTAAAACTGATGCATTTTTTCCCTTTTTCCCCTTCCCTCTATATTCAATTTGTGACAGTATCAGCTGGCTCATTAAAAAATCCAGATAAATGTATTGGGAAACTGGGAAACATGGCTAATAAATCACCATGATCAAAATTCACGTCAAGTTCAAGTTAGAAGACACTGGAGTGACTGGTCAACTGATTCAGTTCAGTCATTCAGACTTCAAGCTGGTATCAGACTAAATTCCTTAATAACCGTGATTTTCATTTTTTTTCAATACAATTTTTTTTAAATTTTAATTATTGATAAACATGAAAGAGAATTCTAAAATGAATGAATATTTGGAATGAAACTGATTCATTTCAACAGATGAGCTGTCTCTGAGAAAAGAAGATTTTCTCAGGCATGGAAAGAAATGGAACATCCCAAAATCATCAGTGAAGTATGAAGTATGAAGTACACAGACATTACTTCTGAAATTTGGACTGTATCTGTTACTTTAACATGGATACTGGAAAAATGTTGATAAAAATCTCTGAGTGCCAGATGGGGTTTCTCTCCCACAAAGCTTCGGTTGTAGTTTTATTTCATGCTGGTCTGATACATCATGGAAATACCCAGTTTAAATGTATGGTTATGTCTATGTTACCAAATAGTACAGCAAGATAGGAACAGATCTGGACGCACTCAGAATGTTGGGGATTTTGGTTTAGACTAGCTCTAATCTGATACTGTGGATTGAATGCCTGTTAGTGCACGGATGCCTTAGATATACTCCTGGAGAGTGTTTTCTGGTTTAGATTTTTTCTAAAAAGAATCAAATTCTTGTGCTCCCAGACTTACAAAACATGAACTGAATTGCTAAGTGGGGCTGATGAAGAGTTACTTTGAAAGTACTCTCCTGATCAAACTCAAACTTAGTGTAGATATACTTCATGAAAACCAGCCAGCACTAGTAAAGTAAGAGTGAGTTTTTGCCTAAATAGCTATTCCACATAATTAAGGCTACCAGACCCTAGTCCTTAAGCACCATGTAGTATGGTATAAATAAAATTATAATTATAAACAAAGTAATTAAAGCCATATGAACACTGACCATCAGTTACTACTTTTGTAAAATTTGATCTGAAAGAATGCTCAAAATCAGCTGTAGCAACTTTGCGTGGATTAGGATCACAAAGTACATCTAAACGTTTTTATATTGGAGACTTAAAATCTACTGTCAAAGCCCATTGCACAGAATGATACCAGATAGTGTGTGCAAAACAGCCTGCAGGCATACACTGAGCAGCAAAGAAAGAGTAATTACAAGCACTTCAGGAAGAACTAATAAATGTTTCCCAAATCCATTTTAAAGGAAATTGGAAAAAGACTTTGTCAGCATTCAGACAGGCCTCCAGGAGAACACAGCCTCTGACATTTTCATTGAACAATCCTTTCTCCACTCCTGATTACCTTTAGGAAAAGGGAAGGTTTAGAACTCTTTGAGCCAAAATGTTGAAGATTTCTCATCACTTTATCCACAAAGTGGATAAAATATGTTTGAAGTGCTGTTATTGTTCAAGATGTAAGTAACTAGTTCTAGTTACTGCTGCATTACATGTAGGGGACAATCAGATTTCAGCCTGTAACTTGCACTCCACATCCTTCTGCACTAAACGCAGTTACTGTGATGTCGGTTAGTGGAGTATTAACTTTTTAGAATCAGTTACTATGGTGCTGAGCAGTACGGAATAATTTTATTTTACAGTTTCATGTATTGTGCTTTAATTAATGTTCTTAGCACTATAGAATCACAGAACGTTGATTTTGGAAGGTGCCTCTCAAGATCATCTAGTCCAACCCTCCTTCTCAAACAGGGTCAGCTAGAGCAGGTTGCCCAGGACCATGTCCAGGCTTTTGAATACCTCCAGGGGTGGAGATTCCACAACCTCTTTGGGCAACCTGTGCTAGTGTTTGATAACTCTTACAACACAAAGCTTTTCCTTAAGTTTACGTGGAATTTCCTTTATTTCAGTTTGTGCCTATTGTCCTTTCACTGGTACCAGTGAGAAAAGTCTGAATATGTCTTCTTCACTTCCTGCCATGTGATATTTATAGTATTTATACACATGGATAAGATTTGCCTGTGCCTTCTCTTGTGTCATTTAAACATCTTTGTAATTCCTTGCTGGATTCGCTCAACTATGTTCCTGTCTTTCATGGGGAGCACCAAACTGGACACAGTAGTCCAGTTGTGCCTCACTAGTGCTGAGTATAGGGGGAAGGTCACCTCTCTCAAGCTGCTGGCAATTCTCTTCCTCATTCAGGCCAGATAAAACTGTCCTTCCTTGCTACAAGGGCACATCAAACTTTCTGTTCCGTCTCCAAGAATAATAAAAGAGGGAGACAACTAATATCTTTGTTAGTTCTTTCATTGGTCTTCAATTCTTCATCAGTGTTCATCAGAGTCGCAACAGAGGATGTGTCTGGTGGGGATAAGGGTTCAAGGAATTGTTGATCTGCCTTTTGTTTTCCAGTGCTGGACTGATATATAAATTTACATGATACCATGATAAACAGAAGGGAGTAAATTCACCTTTCTGGTGTCCTATTGCCACAAAGCAGAGCAGAAGAAACTATACCGCTGCATTTATCATTGGATTAACTATATGTACCTGGATTTATCCCTTTCTGTAGCACTTAGCATTGGACAGTCTGGTCTAGGCTCATCTTCCATCTGTTTAATGGGAGAATAAAAGTTTTATATTGTAATAGCTTGGCAGTTTTCTTAATGCTGTGTTCAGAACTGTAAAATATCACTGCAAGTCTTACATCTGGAGGAAGGACATAATCAAGTATATTCTTGTAGTTAAATTGAATGAACAAGTAATGTAAAAGTTTGTAGACAAACTATGCTTCATCAGAGGCAAGACTTAAAAAATGTTTCATTTGATTATGTGAATTCATAAGCAGCTGTCTAATGACCTTTAATCTGAAAAACTGCTGTTTGCCAATCCTATTTCTGGAAGAAACAGATAGCAATTTCCTACCCACAAAAAATAAATAATAATACTTGTAATTTTTTATTCCTACGTTAATTGCTTTTTGTACACAAATTTTCTTCTCTTTCCATGAAAAAACTTAATGCTTCACACCAATCTCTGAACTCTTTCATCAGGAACGTTGCATCAGTCTATTTTTTGAATCATAGAATCATAGAAACATAGAATGGGTTAGGTTGGAAGGACCTTAAAGATCATGTAGTTCCAACCCCCTGCCCTGGGCAGGGACACCTCCCACTAGACCAGGCTGCTCAAAGGCCCATCCAGCCTTAGTATGTATTTTTGGAGATGCCTAAGTACTTCAGATTGTGTTTGTTTCAAATGAGTTTGTTTTAAAAGAGTGAAAGAAAATATTCCCAGAAGCTGTTTACTGGTTGATTGTTTGACTGGTGTGCCACACAGTTCCCCTGGCATTGGGGCTGTTGAGTAAATAATAATAACTCTTAGGACTATTGAAGACAGTATGTTTTCACAGACTGTGTTAGCAGTGTTTTAGCTCGAAGCTTTTGTTTTTCAAACAGCGAACTTCATGCAAATACCTCATTTTCAATGCATTTCCCTGTCTGAAACTTCCTTTCCTGTGTTCTTAAAGGCAACATAGCTAGTTTATCTGTTTGCCGTTTTTCTGATTATTTGGGGCTTTTGTTTTTGCTTTTGCTTTTTTCTTACAATTTTATGTTTGAGATTGAACTTGTTCAGTGATTGCCAGGCCAGCACTGGAGCACTAAATTTTAAAACAATTTGGAAACCTTTGTCTAGTGCGTAAAGGTTAGTTTTGCCTTTTCTGTTTTCTGTTTCCAATAGAAACTAGATCAAAGCATTGTGGTTATCTGCTGTTACATGGGCTGAGGCATAAGACCTCAGTGTCTCTTTAACTGTTTAATTAAAAAAGAGTAGGAAACCATTTTGCTTTTTTGTTTGACAAATTCTGCATTTGATGGAGCACAGAAGAACCTCTCCATTTTCAATTTCCTTTGAATGGCGACAGGGTCTAGCTGTATGTATTGCTCAAACATAATCGCAGAAGCCATGGAAGTAGGAGGTCCAACAGGTAAAATCTGCAAAGGTATGCAGAGAGGTCATAGGTGGGAATAATACAGTATCTCTTAAATCAGTGCATCCAAGTGTATACAAGCCAACATCTCACTCACAATTATCTGTTCCTAATATCTGAGCAGATCTTTGAGAAAGGGTGCTTCATTCCTCATTTTAAATGCAGAGGGTGCACGACCAAGAAATGCTTTGCGGATTTACTGGAAGGGCAGCATTCAGCAGCATGTCACTATGTCTGTGCCCTTACTGAAGAAGCCTCCAGAAACCAGTCAAGACAGAAGTATGTGTAAGCAAGTTACTATATACTTAAAGAGCAGATCATGAGGGAACAATCCACCAATGGCAGTTAAACTATTAAGAAATATGGCAATAAGGATGCCATGAAATTATACATTACACATCTAATATAATCTCTTAAAATATGACTACTAGATACTTAAGCTCATATAAACATTAGAGGAGTCAAACTGATTAAAATCACCTATAAAATGCTATGATGTTTGCTAAATGAATCCCAGTGTGCTCCAATTAAAATACCTCGCACTTCCGCTGAAATAGCCAGAAAACTGCTAAGCCGTGAATATTTTATTTTGTAAGGACAGTGTGACGTGATCATACTTGCTGTACCTGGGTAAGATGCCTGTCCTTGGGAGCTGTAGTATTGAAATTTGTGTTGCTTTAACATTTTGTCTCGGGGGAAATGTGTGCTTGTAGGTGAGGTGTTTCTTTCTGACACATACAATTCAGCTGACCATTATTCACACTTTTGTCAACACTTCTCCTCAGTGTTTGAAGAAGTTATTTAAGAACTCCAGGAGTTGGGGAAAAATTGTTTATTTGAAACATAATGGATGTGTTAAGAAGAAAATAAAAAGCAGTGTAGATGACATTTTTTCATAGCTGTGGAATGAATAATGTTTTAATCCTTTGCATGGGAGAAGGGGTGAGGGAACAAAATAAATCTCTCAAAGGTTACAGGTGGTGCTTTGTCTTCATAATAAAAAAGTTTAACTTCACAGTTTATAAAGAGCCTTATTTTTCTGCTTTTTTTCTGCTTTCTATAATAAGACTTACAGTCTTATTACTTTCTTCTTAGTGTTATTTAAGCTGCCCAGGAAACTATTTTTTTAGTCAGCTTTTAAAATGTTGAACTATTTTGTACGTAACTGTTTTGGGGATGCTGCCTTTGGAACAGTGAAGCTTTCAATAGTTGTAATGTCAATATCTTTTCAATTGTTTATTTTGTTTGTATAGAACTACTGTTTCTTCAAAATACTAGTATTAAGATCATCAACTATAGGTTTGAAATTAATGAAATAAAGGAAAATTGATGAAGACATTGAAATGACAAGCACACTAGTTGAAATATTGTTAGAATGCTTGACAACAGTGTAGCAGTTCCTGATTAAAAGGAAAACAAATGCCTGGAGGAAAATATCCAGAGTTTCAGCCCAAAACCACCAACAGAGAATATATATGGAAGTTTCACCCTGTCAGTCCATGTGTTGAAGTTCCTTTTAAAATTAATGATGAGTTCTTGTCAGGCTTGGTTGACTGCGGCAGCAGATTGATGCTTTGTTCAAATTCTGTCTGCCTTGGAGCATTTTTCCTTCCGTCTTGGAAGAAACATTCAATTCATTATTGCACATTTGACTCATGAGAAAAAGCTTAAGAAATGTGAGATTGTAATGCTTGGAATTAGATCTGTTTAAAAAAAGTTTTTATTTGGAAAACTAAAAAACGAGCAAGTCAAGTTTGCCTTAATTAATGAGTAATTTAGAAATAACCTTGCTGATGTTTGGCAAACCATTGCATTGACTGCTTATGCTGGAAAGGTAGCACTGCAGTTCAGATGGCAAAGTAGAAGCTTTTGCGGAGTCTTTTAAAAATGTTTCAAAAGCACTATGAACTTTTATTAAATTGCTAATTTGAAAAATTGGTAATACTGAAAATGGTAATACTAACCATCATTTCACACAACCTTTGAGGGTTCAGATAGAATAAATGCAATACTGGTATTTTCCTATTAGAGTTTCTACACTGAGGCCGTAAAATTCCCTTGACTTTTCTGAGGGAGAAAAACACTGACGAAGTATTTAAAAAGTAAATATGTCATTTTTCTTTGGATTTTAGAGTGAAGAAATAAACACATTAATCAAAAATAAAGAGTTTTAGCTTTTTCTCTAGCTTATTGGTAGCAATCCAAAGCGCCCAATATTTGAATGTATAAAACCTGTAATTCTA
>VYZM01007050.1:980879-1010324 GCA_013398915.1 Dromas ardeola
ATTCTAAATTGGGACAAAACTACTCTGAAGAAAGATTTTTCAGGTTGCCGGGAAAAGTATTGTTTATGTAGGTGGGGATAATTCTGTAGAGTCTTGCTTCGATGTTCTGTGCATGTTGACATCACTGGATGCTGAATAGTAGAGCTGCCTTTGAGTTAATAAATGGTATTTGCAGTGAAGTCTCTTTCAGTTTAGTGATACTACTTAAAATATTGTAGTGATCAGAGTACAATAACTCATGTCTGATGCTTTTGAGGCTTCAAAAGTGTGTGGCTTCTCAGCATAATTGTTTTCTTTCCCTTTTGTCTATGTGAAACATGTTGCGCAGAATTTCCTTGACGTTTGTAAGAGTTTGACCACTGGCTTTCTGTGAGCAAGGCTGATTTCCAAGCACTTGTATCATGGGAGCATAGGCTACTCACTTTTAATTTTGGTTCTGCATCAGTATGATATCAAGTCAGTTTTCCATATATGTTGTAAAAAAGAAGCACAAGAGTAAATTGTACAAGTTTTTGCATGAGCATAATCCAAGAAAAGCCAATTATTACTGACGAGAATTTGGTCCATAGCCTCCATAGGCCTGAACATGGGTAGATAAGTCACTCTCTAATTTGTTATTAAAAAGAAAATGCAAACATGATTTGGAAGCTTTCTCTAAAAGTTGCCAGCTTAGCCTTTTCACGTTTAAAAAAGCAATGCACAAAAATTAAATGGGTTTTCAGTCTCTGCATGACATTTATGTGAGTAATTTGTCTCAGATGTCAAGTTCCTACATTTCTGGTATTGTCCTGGACAAATAGACGCTGGTGGAAGAAATATTTTTATCTATTTTCAAATTTACCTTTTGAAAAGAAGTACTTTGCCTACATTGTATTTAGGCAGAAGATTTTTTTCGCTAAAAAGTTTTGTTCCTTGGGCATACATTGCTGCATTGAATACTTTGTACAGAATGAACTATAGTCCACACTGAAGCTTGTGGTGTCAAGCTACGAAGAGACAATAAGCAAGTAAAAAACCATCACAGTGAGAAGAGTGAACTCCACATTTAACTTTGCATTTTGAGATACCCCATCCTTCATTAATAATCTTCAAAAATGGGCTTATTTTTTTCCATTGGAATAGTTGCAGGATCCCAGCTGACTTCCATTTTTATCATGAAAAACACTGCACCCGGTATCAGTTGACATAGCCCCTAATGTTTGGTTTCTTATTAGTGTTGACCACTGCAGAGCTAATCTTTGTATAAATCAATGGCAAACTGATTCATTTTGGAGCTGAAAATTCTATTATCTGAAGTTCCCAATTGTTATGCTTTCACCTGCATAGGAATTAGCCTAGCAATGAAATCAGAAGGTAAACTATTATTTCTACGGGGTTGGTTGTGTGTGAAGATGAAATTGTACTTTATGCTCAAGATATAGTTTAAAATTTATCTTGTATTTAGATAGATAGATATTACTTTCCATACAGTCAGGTTTTATAATCTCTGTTATAAAAATATATAAGCCAAATAATGCTAAAACTTAAAAAATCTTTACATCCATAAAATCTTACATTTCATTTTGGAATTTTGCAATGGCTACCCTTAAATTTTTCTGCATATTTGTTGTAATATCATCATATTTATATATCTCTTGTTAATTTAGCAAAAAATGCTGTGATTTGAAGAACATTGTTAATGTGAATAGCAAAATTTCCAGATAGCTTGTAGAAACTTGTGATCATGAAGACATAGCAGCCTGGAAGTAGTTTATAAAGACTGCATATCGGAGTCCTCTTTTATAGGCAGATAGGAGAATTTTTGCCACATAGATTTCTGGCTGTTGTGTACATCTCTCTCAGCGACTAAGGCTTTCCTTGTATTCAGTATTACCTGAATTTTTATCTTGAACAGAGACTATCAGTAATAAGACTGTTAGAGCACCATTAAAATCTCTTAAAAATTATATACCGATACTTTAAAAGCAACCATTTGAATAATATTGATACCTTTTTGCAGAATAATAATGCCCAAATGCTTGCATAATGATTAAAACTTCTGTTCTAGGTGTGATACACTTGCAAATAACATAGGGTTTTCACCCCAAAGAACTGCACTCATCCTCCAGTAAAATATGTATTGGAATTGTACAGGTTGTACAGGAGTATATTTGATTTTTGCTGTTTTAAATAGCATTAGGCTGTGATATTGTATTTCTTCTTCTCCATAATACTAAGAAAAGCACGTTAATTATAAGTCTGCTTATGACATGCCAGAATTACAGATGTTTTCAGCTCACAAAATAGGTCTTCACTGGTATTACCAGGAATCACGTCAAAAGTGGAAAAAACCAAATCCTTTAAATATTATCAATATTCCGGATTAAATGCCAAATAAAATCATCATCTCATAAATCATAAGGCAGGATAATCATGATATCCTTCTGCTATATCTTACTCTGAGCAATGTTTTTCATCCCAATGGAGTTGTGCAGGGCCTAAACCACAATGCTTATGACCAACCATAGGAAAATTAATATGGGAATTTAGAGACGCCATGCTGTAGGTCTCTCTGATTTTCTGGCAGAAGGTGTGCAGCTCGATGCTGGACCACTGAACAAGCAAGACCAAGTCCTGTTCAGGCTGGTTTCTTTACTAGCCTTAAAATGTCACTGGACTGCAGCACTGCCTCTCCTTTGACATAACGTTATTACATGTCTTTGTTATATCACGGTCAAACTACTTCAAACTACGCTGCTAAAAAAGCTCAGCAATTACCTCCAGCTTGTACAGAATACAGTAGGGCAATTACTATGAAGTTTGGGTGGAGGTTTTTTGATCCTTCCTGCTGTTTTACTGTGCACAAACTGCTTGTTGGCGTTTTGATGGAGTTCAAGGTTTTAGTCTTAATGTTTAAAGCCCTTAATAGAGTGGGTCACACTCTTGCTGGAATTCTGATCTTTAGGGATCTTTCATCTTGCCTTTGGAGATCTGAGGGAAAAGGTTAATCGTTGCGAGGGGTAGAAAGAAAGCCTCAGTTCGGCTTACATCTTTGCGGCTACGCCATTAGATCTGTGAAATGTCTTCCTTTAAGAGGAAGAAGTAGTATGGGCTCGGTCTCTTGAAAGAGGCATAAAGACTTTATTCATCTTTACAGATATTGGGGAGGCACCTCTGACTCTTCTTGACTTTTTTTTCATTGAGGCTAAAGGTTGAAATAGAAAGAGCTTAGTGCAGTTATAGCTACACATCTGTACCTTCAGGGTATGTTCTTAGCATGGACTATATGGCCGCTCATCTTCATGTAGCTTAGACCTTGGTTACTTTCAAAATCAAAAGAACCACATCATAGGAAGAAAACGTCTCCTAAATCCTTTAAGTGGTCCTACATCCACACTGACTATTTCTAGTACTTTCATACCTTCACAGTAGGAGATAAACTTTTTTCATTAGTATTTCCTCAATTAACTGAGCTGCCCCTTTTCTCTTTGACTCCTAGCATGTGTTTTGATATGAGGCAAAGTTTGCTTTAGGCTAAGAAACCAAAAGAGTAACCAAATTTAGTTTTCTGTTTAGAGGGCCTGTTTTTAGAATAATCCTGTCTTAACGGTAAGACAACTTTGCAGTATATTAGAGCTCCAAGCAGCATCATTCTGAAACTATTAAAACTCAAAACTATAATTATACAATTCATAGAGCTGTGATTTTGATAGGATCCTGAGGGATATGAAGATGACAGTCTTTCTATTTCAAAACTTTATTTCTGGAGAACTTTGTAATGAAAAAATGGCAAAAATTACCACAGTGGCTTGATTTGGAATTTGTATGTGTCATCTCCAGAGATCTGGCTTGTATATGTTTCCATAAATGTTACGGTGAAGGATAATACATATGGTGAGTTAGTTAACTAATTAACACATAGAAAAGTGGCTTCACCTTAGAAATACAAAAATAAAAGATCTGAAATACAGTTTTGTCCAAGTCTTTTGTCTTCTCCCCTCCAAAGGCAACAATAAAGTTTGAACATATCTCTTGATCAGATCAACTAGTTCACAAATTCACGTGGTTTTCTCTTTTTCTAGAAAAATATAAAATGCATTTTGATTGCTTTTAACAACTGTTCAAGGAAGACCGTTTCAAACAGAGAGATTAGTCAGACTTCACTGGTGTGTTTAAACAGCTGGTAAAAAGATTAGCACATCATCTAAAAAGCCACTTCTTTTCAAGATGTAAATAGAAATCTGAATGTTTGCTGTGGGTGTGTGAACCTGTAATACATTTAATAGTCGAAAATGTATTCTTTAAGATTTCCTTTGACACAGCTCTTCAACCTGACAAATTTTGGGTGGAGTTCCAGTTTTTATGTCTTCTGTTCTAGTCTTGTTTTTTGTTAAAAGTCTGGAGACAAGACGTCTGTGTGAACTCACCCAGAGGCTAAGAACATCCATAAACTATAAATTGAAGGCCAGCTGGCATTTTACCAGGTTTCAGTGTTTTCGGTCAAATACCCAGAATTTAGATTATGACTTAAGCATGACTGATTGAAGTTCATACAGCACTGTTCCCCCGATCTTGTGGTAGTTTCAAGCACCAGGGGGAAAATATCCCCACTACTAAATATTGAAATCATGATGATCATTCATAGCATGTCAACACCAAGATTTGGCGTTGAGTTACAGTTAGGAATGCAGAATCTACCATTTAAGAGAAGCAAAACTCTTCTAAACCCATTTTTATGAAACCAGTGTGAAACACAACACTCAGGAACCGTATACTGCATAGACATATTTTTGTGGAGGCAGTTGTTATGATAATAATTAAGTTTTTAAAATTATAAACAGAATAACTGGAGAATAAAAGCTTGGAATGTCAGGTTACACCCACCTTGGTTCTTTATATAAAATTAAGTTAATTTTATTTCACTTAATTTTTGTATGGTGCAAATAATGTCAATTGACAGGGCAGTGAGAGGGGAATTTTGAGATTATACAATGCTTGTAACCTGAACGCCTAGTATCCAGCAGGCACTGACAGTTTGTATGCTGTTTAGATAAAATCTTGTTGCAATTCTTCTATAAGTCAGCAGTCACCACTAGCAATTTGTTTACCGTTATTGCACATAATTTGAACTTTTTATGAAAAAAAGAATTAATCTTGCCTTTTTTCCTCTCCATCTAATAGAAACTTTTTATTTAAAACTTAGAATTCAATTATAACTCAAACATCTCTAGACTGCATAAAAATTCATTTTAGCACCGGACAGCATGAGAGGATTACAGATGAGAACACTGGATAATAAGCCAGGATATAGGAATTATTTTTATTTATGTAAATGATTATTTTATTGCAATGAGCACAATGTGTTTACGTTCTGAGTGGCTTTAAAATCGAATTTATTTCTGTGGGTATGAGGACATAAATGAAAGTTTACAAGAAGGAGAAGATCAGTATTCTCTCGCTTGTAGTAATAATATTCTGTGAGTTTTGAACAAATGGAAAATGAGCTGAAGAGAGAGCGAGATTAATTTACATATTCTCCCCACTAAGTACTCTGTAAAGATTGTGAAAGACACATTACCACACAATCTTACTGTTCAGCACAGAGCCCAACATTCATATTATTTACCCATGTACTTAAATGCCTAGGTACAGATGATGAAAGCAGTCATCTTAGAAATAATGTTACTTAGTCTACCTTGTTGAAATTGTATTACAAAACCACTCCCAATCTTTCTTAATATACTTAGGATTTGGGAAATTTTATTGGTTATTCAGATAACCAATCTGTAACTTATTAAACTGATTACTCATTCTGTTACATGTCCAACATGGACTTGTTTTCTTTATCTAAGGTACTCTTGGATAAAGGAAATATTTGATCAGTCACTGACTTGGAGAAGGGATTTCTGATGGAAAGCATATGAAACTGAATGACTAGACACTAAACTTAGTCAACTTCACTAGAGAAATTGGATGAAAACTTCTAAGGGTAAATGAACAGCAATAATTTCTAAGGGTATTTGAACAACTGACTTAAGGTTATGGTGGTCTCATAATTTCTTGATTGATTTAATGTTATTGTCTGTTTTAGATGTAATAGATTTGCTGCAAGAATCCATGGCAGTATATAGAATCATAGAATGGTTCAGGTTGGAAGGGACCTTAAAGGTCATCCAGTTCCACCCCCCTGCCCTGGGCAGGGACACCTCCCACCAGCCCAGGCTGCTCAAAGCCCCGTCCAGCCTGGCCTTGAACCCCTCCAGGGATGGGGCAGCCACAACCTCCCTGGGCAACCTGTTCCAGTGCCTCACCACCCTCACAGGGAAGAATTTCTTCCTAATATCCAATCTAAATCTACCCTCTTTCAGTTTGAAACTGTTATGCCTCGTCCTACCACTACATTCCCTGATAAAGAGATTCCCTCCCCATGTTTCCTGTAGGAAAGTATTGTACAGTGAGGAAGTTAAAGGCTGAATATGACACAGTAATTATTTAAACCCCGATCAAATCTACAGGATCAGAATAGTAAGCCTGTTAGCAAGAAAATGCCAAAGTTAAACATACCACTAAAAATGACAGATATTTATAAGAAAATTGAATACAATTACATAGAGCATCTGACATTTATCTAGTGTTAGGGAACATAAATATACACACTTCCTATAACCTTGAGCATATTCTTAATAATTTAGAAAAATATATGCAAAGTTGGCAGCTTGATTGAGACTTGCAAGTAGAGACATCTTAAAGCTTCCAAATTATGCAAAATTAGGGTAGTATTTCTTTTGGAATTTTGAAATAGTGTTTTTCAGGTAGAAGATGGCATATAACCAGCATCCACTGGAGATTTGCAAGTAAAAATGTATAATACATCTCTTTAATATTTTATTTTGCCGGCAATCATAGTATTTTGAAAGCTACATAACAAACATAGCCATTTAGATTTAAATCCCATATGGGTTTGTTTGAGAATTGTTTGTATGACAATGATGTAAAGCAGCACTGTAAGGAAAACATAACATAAAATTTACTAGAAAAATTGGCTGCAATGATATTTGCAGGAAAGAAAATAAATGCTAATGAACATGACCTGTTTTACAAGGAATCTGATTTTATATTTAAAGACCCTGGCAAAAGTTGAGGTCCGCCCTTTTCTTAATAAATTTTAAAAGAATCATGGACAACTCAATATAGAAACTGGCAAATTGTTTTCCTGATTGAAGTAAGTTTTCTGGAAGAAAAGATACAGAATAATTTAACTGGCCACAGTAAATTATTCATAATATACATTTGAATATATAATATTAACATAGGAGTCATGCTTTGATTTCATGATTTATTTAAAGTGAACAGCGTGTGGGTTTTTTTCAATGGGAAAGGCAGTTCTCTTCCTCTTCGCCCTTATCACATGCATGGTCCCCAACCATCACGCCAGCACGGCCACTCATGCAGGAAGCTGTATGAGGAAGCTGGTCTATCTGAAAGCTAACGAACCAGAGTACAAGTCTCAGGAAGAAACGACCCATCTGGGCAGCAGCCCACGTTTACATCGGTTTTAAGTTATTGGGACATTGCAGGCACAGCTGCAATCATTGCTAGGCAATGATTTATGTGCTTTTTCACATAAAGAATATGCTTATACCTGGAAATCACGAATGTGCAAAATTCTGCAGTTAATCTATTTTCAATCTGTTTTATTTTCCGAAATGCTAAACTTCCTTGCTGGTACAGAAATTGCCTGAACTAGCAGTACTTATACGAGAAGGTCAATAATTCAATATTAACCGAAACGAATTTTCTACAATTAAGCTCTAGAGGCTTTTTTTTTGTTGTTACTAGAGATTCCCTTATATTAGAAGTAAACTTAATTTTGCAAAGAGAGCAATAATTTCTGATTAGATTTTACTTTTAACAACTCATTTAGTGGTCACAAGCACATTTATTTTCAAAGGTAAAGCAAAAAATAGTGGCACTTATCAGGTCATGCCACATTGTTCTTAAAAGCTAACACAATAAAATAAAAAATATAGTTGAGCATGATCAGTTACACGCTCTTTTGGAAGCAGTCGATGAACACAAATTGCCTCCTAGACCACAGGGAAGACAATTTGGCTCTAAGTTTTGCCTTTGCATGGACCGTACCAGTACTTAACCAAGCACTTAAATGAGATAGATTGAACAATACAGGGTACTCCTCATGAAGTCAATCCAACAGAACAAGAACCTCTTTTAGTGTGAATTTGTCAAGGAACAAACCAACTCTTCCAAAATCTGTAAAAGCAGATCATATTCTCTGTTCAGTGTTCTTCTAATGAGATTCACAAAAAAGTTCAAGCTGCAAGAACCTTCCAGGGTCATCCCTGCAACCTGCTGCTCAAAGAAAATCAAATTAGATCAGGTTGATCAGGGACTCAAGTTGCATCTCGGACACCTCCAAGGATGGAGACTTCATACTGGACATCTTTCAGGATTTAATCACCCTCATGGTAAATTTATTTTTTTCCTTACATGTGATCAGAATTGCCCATGCTCCAACCTATACTTGTTGCCTCTCATCCTACTGCTGTGCACCTCTGAGAAGAGTCTGGCCCCATTTCTCTGTGTCTTCTGTAGACAAGAAGAAGTCCCCCCTAAGCCTTTTCTTCTTCAGGCTGAACTGGCTCAGCTCTCTCATCCTATCCGTTCATGGCCTGTGCTCCGGCCCCCTGACCATTTGGGAAGCCTCCTCTGGACTCACTCCAGTATGTCAGTAACTTTCTTGCAATGGGAAGTCCCAAACTGGACCCAGTATTCCAGATGTGGTCTCACAAGTGCCAGATCATTTTATTCGGCCTTCTGACTGCACTTTTACTAATACACCTTTGGGTGTGTTTGGTCGCCTTTCCTGCAAGGGCACATGGCTTACTCAGGTCTATCCTATTGTCCAGAATGACCCCCAGATCCTTTTCTACAGAGCTGCTTCCCAGACGGTCAGCTCCAGCCTCTACTACATGGAGTTATTTTTTCCCAGATGTAAGATTTTGCATTTGCTTTTGTTGGACTTGATGTTGTTTGTGACAGACATTTCTCCAGCTTCCAGTATATTCAGGTCCCTCTGAATAGCAGCTTTCCAGCATATTGACCTCCACCAAACTTGGTGTTGCCCACAAGCTTGCTGAAAGTGCACTCCATCCCATTATCCCAGGCTGTGAAACATGAAAAAATATTGGTTCCACTATTGATCCCTGAGGATAGGATTGATACCACAATCTGTTTCATGGTCTATGAAATCTGGGACTATGGTCCTACCTTGCGCCTCTGCATCTGGTGTATTGTTGTCAATTATTAAACTATTTTGGTTTAATGAGTTCTCTTTGAAAAGTTTTGCTCTTTTTTTCATTCTATAATAAAGACATCCATAGAGAATTCTGGGTCATAAGGATCCAGAATATCCCACATGCACACCCTGCTTACTCGAAGGACATTTGAGAATGTGAAAGACTCTACTTGTAAAAAGCTGAATGCCTGAACAGCCTAGGGAACTGCAAATTTTTTCTCAGCGCCAGTGTAGGCTGGCATCCTGCAGTCTTCTGAGGATGCGTAGGCTTTAATCCTTCTGGGTAGCTTTCTGGTGGTTCCCAGGAACAAATTTAGTCTTATGTTCAACAGCTTCCTCCATACAAGTATCTTGGACAGTCTACAGTAAAAATTTTCTTGGTAATTCTGGTGTCCTACCACTTGAGAGGAAATCTTAGTTTATCTATCTGCTTTGTTAGAGTCTTTTGAGGTTAGTCTGTTTTATGGTTGAAGCTAAAATAGGTGAGCTTCACTTTGGCCATAATGGAGAGTCAGAGATGAGGCTGCCTTTACACTAACTACAATGAAAGAAGGTCTTGCCTCAGGCAACAGATGATGTGTTCACTCAGTGTATGCGCATATGCATAGACTTTGCATTTCAAAGAAAACCACTTAATGGTAATCAACCCTTTTAT
Source organism: Dromas ardeola (assembly GCA_013398915.1). Classification (NCBI taxonomy): domain Eukaryota; kingdom Metazoa; phylum Chordata; class Aves; order Charadriiformes; family Dromadidae; genus Dromas; species Dromas ardeola. The sequence goes on from VYZM01007050.1 coordinate 990,830, forward strand.
TTGCTGCTGCTTACTTCAAAAGTGGAAGTATTATAAATACTTGTCATGTATAGAATAAATATCACAGAAGATACAATATTTTTGTCACTTCATGACACTTACTCTTTTAATTGAAGTTATAATGACATTTTATAAAATTCTAATGGGGTCTGATTCATGTTTTGTTGATGCTAGTGGAGCTTTGTGGGTTGACTTTGGTCCTCCATATGGAACTCATTCCTGAATAGAGGTCTGCAGTGGGGAAGCATAATAGCATTTCAATCACTGTCAGAAGTTTGAGTGGTTAGTCCAGTCATCACCTCACAGTAATTACATTGAGGACTGGGTTAATTTTTGATCACTCTCTCATTTACTCTAAGACACATCGTTTTAATGTACACACTGACACACTGAGATGGACCATTTATGAGGGGTGATAGACTCTACAGCCATTAAGTTTTAATGCATCATTAATTTTCTAGGCAGATGTAAAACAAGGACTATGATATTCTGTTCTTCATTCCCAAGGTTGACTTAAAAGTCAGTGACCTCTCTTGATTGAGTGGTCATTAAAATAGTCTCTGCTATAGTAATTTTAATCTTCAGAGCATATAAATATTAGGAGTTAAAAAAAAATAATGCAAATTTTGTCTAGGACTCCAGCTTATTAATTTCTACATTAAAATAATACATAGACTTCAAATGTATGTGAAGGAACCTTTTAGATTCCTTTGTCTCATTTGTACAAGGTGAAATTCTACCAAAAATGATTGCATAATGGTAAAAGCATTTCAGGCACTCTATCTGCAAAGATTTAAGCATATTCAATTTTTAGGTATTTAAATTATGCCCCTCAGCTGGAAATTTTTGTGGAGGCAAGAAAAAAACAGTGCTTGACCATATAATAGAGAGGATTATGTATAAGGTGGAATAATAATGTCCCCAGAGGTTTAAGATACAAGGAGGTATAATATCATTGTGCAAAGCTGCTAGTGCAGATTGTGTTTCCTGGCCCATTCCTTGACTGCAAGTACAGCTTCTGTTCTAGGACTGGTCGGACGGTTGCTCATGGACAAAATGGTGACTAGAAAAACCCACACAACTAATTTATTGGGACCGTTGGCATAAGGTTAACCTTCACATGAAGAATCTAATCCCTTGAACGTGATTTCCAGGTTTTGTCCCAGGGACAATGGGAATCTCCAGCTCTAACATCCTTGCAATGATATTTACAGCTGGATTAGCTCAGACTCACAAAGCTGTTGTTCTATGATATGTAGGAACAGATTCTAATACCAACTTAAAATTATGTGCGTAGAGTTTTACCAGTTCTTTGGCCTACAGCAGGAACTACATGGTGTCTCCTAACTTTCCTGGTCTCCTTCCCCCTGCAGGAAGTTAATCACTGTATCCTGGTATGCAAACAGTGCCTCTCAGCTGGTCTAAGAACAGGAGAATCTTCCTGGGGAAATTCCCTAAGAGTACCTCAGATCCCTCACAAAAAGTTCCTATACCCATTATTCAGCCACTTTGTTGCAGAGTAGATGTGGACTTGAGTCAGTCACCTTCTTGTGAATCTGCCAGATGTCCAGACAATCTCTTTGATGTAAATCAGTCCCTTGCCTCACACCAGTCCCTTGTTTCATCTGTGCAGAGATTAGCTGCAGGGCTCCGGCATGATCCAGGGGGTGAGGACTGTGTGTGATGGGTATGCTGCATACAGGCACAAACTTCACAACCTGCTACATCACAACTGTGATTTTAGTAAATTAAAAACTCCGCATGCCAAAATCGGCACTTTCTGTTTTCTCTGTTTTCACTAAACCATCAGGTAGGTTTGGTGTGAACACATGAACTTTTGTTTATTTCTCCAGATGGATTTTTTTTTTTTAATTAAAAAAGAAAAAGCTTTTTTTTTTTTTTTTTCGTTGACTTGCTCTGTTTTGATTGTTGTTCCTTGCTTGTTTGTTCGTTTGTTCGTTTTCTTTTTGGCAGTGTTGGAATAAAATTTCCTGATTTTTGTGTAGTTTGGAGTGTGACTGAAAGAAATGAACCTATATATGTATATTAGTGTGCTTGCTGTCACTTCTCCTGGCACATGTCACATAAGTGAAAATAAATATGTACTAGTTCTCTTTTTGCAGTTATGATAGAGGAGCCCCTGGACACCACCTTGGGTATGTCATTGTGCCTCCTGTATCATCCAGTGAGTGAAAACTAAATTTTCAGTGCTAAGTATGATTGTTATGGTAACCCCCAGCAGGGTTGGCAAGCTTGTCCAAGCAACTGTAAGACCACAAGAGAAAGACAAACGCAGAGCAATATGGTGCCACCAAGCCTAAGAATGCCTTATCTGTTATGTTTTGGAAAAATTGGTACATACTGGGATGGGCTGTCACGGCAGTGGTGTACACTGAGAAGTGAAACTTTCTAAAGCTTTCCTCTCCTTCCTGCTGGACCTGATTTCTTCAATATAAATGTGATGAAATGTCTTAGAGGAGCCAGACAGTAATACAAGCGGGCACTTTTCTTTTGAAGTGGGAGTGGTAGCTAAGTACATAGTATTTACAGAAATGTCCTTTCAAAGAGAAGAGCAAAAGGCAGTTCAGCTTTCACAGCTGCAGGAAGCATCCAAGATTCTTTCAGAGAGAAGAAATAGATAGCTGCAGAGTGCTCTTTTTTAATCTCCCCAGATATTTCACGACAACAGTATTGTTATTTTACAAAGACTAATTTAACAGAAAAATAAGGAGCAAACCATCAGCTTTTACAACAGTGTTTTCAGAAACTTAATGAGATCCTGCTTTCTTATCCGAATCACACATTTACCAATTTAGTGTCTGTTCTTTTCCTGTTCCTGGAATGCACCAGAATAATTGTCTTCCCACAAGTACTATTGACTGCTGTGCTCTAAAAGTTGAACGTATCTGCACTATTTGTTTGAGTTTTGTTGTTAGCTATGCTTTTTTTTTTTTTTTTTCAGTTGTGCTNNNTTTTTCAGTTGTGCTATACCTACTGCTCATACAATTGTACACAGTGTTCAGAAATACATAGGGTTCGGCAATCAGCGTTGCCCTGAAGACTGCATTGTATTTCAATACGGGGTGTACATCACTCTTACCAGTGCCAGCTAATCACCCATGGGCTTGTGTTAGGGATTGTTTTCCATGCAATTTCTAAATGTACTTATTGGTAAACATGTGTTAACTGTTAATCCTTTCTAAGATTACTGAAGTGTAAGGAGGAAGGAGCAGCAGTGAGGGGCTCTTATGGACTGACCACAAACCCCCATCCCCTCTGCACCGCTTGGGGAGCAGGGGAGGTAGAGGAGTTGGGAACGAAGGAGTGAAGTTAAGCCTGGGAAGTGTGTGTGTGGTGGAAGGTGTTGTTTTAATTTGTTTTTGTTTCTCATTATCCAAACATATTTTAGTTGGCAATCAATTAAATTAATTTTCCCCAAGTCGACTCTGGTTTGCTTGTGACTGTAATTGGTAAGTGATTTCCCTGTCTTTAGGTTTTATCACAACCCATGAGCTTCTTCATCTTATTTTCTCCCCTGCCCTGTTGAGGAGGGAGAGCAAGAGAGCAGCTGGGTGGGCGTCTGGCAGCCAACTGAGGTCTACCCACCACAGTATAACATCTTTATATGGATATATTGATATAATATATCAATATTGATATAGAGAAAAATACTGCTTTGAAATCAGCTTTCATAGAACATCAAGTTTTACAGTGTTGTCAGTACAGAAGAAGGTGGGAGTACTGTGGAGGGTCAAAATGAATTTGGTGTGACCATTGAGCGTTTGTCATTGCCTGTTCACCTGTCAGAGCTTCTGTCCACCAAATGGTGGTGGATGGAACTCTGAAGGTAATAACTCAATTTCATTGCTGGTGAGAAATCCAAATTGACACTCGTCCCTAAAAGGAATTGAATCCTGTTAGCTTTGACTGATTTTTAAAGAAGTAACCTCATTGTTAAATACAGTATTCACGAAAGAATATTCTTAACACAGAAAAAAAAGATGTAAAGGAAAAATGGTCAGATGGTCATCAAAACTATGTAATAATGACTACTAATTCTTGATGTTCAGTTCTGAATCTCAGGTAATGACTATTTGCTAACAGTTTATCAGTAAAGTAAATTTAAGTTTAGTCTCTTCAAATATTAAAAAAAAAAAATAAAATTTAAATCTTGTTTTGCATTAGCTGAAGGTCTGTTCCAACGAATGTGTTCTCTGTGTAATGACAGATCCTATTGCAAATAAGAAAAATGCTCAAACAAGATGTTTATAATAGTATTACAGTATATTTTACGATTCATGTAGCCTAAATATGAATATAAATTGATGATTTTTTCTTTCTTGTGCTTGACTGGAAATGTAAGTATTTTTTTCTCTTTAATAACCTACCAATGATTTTTCAGAGCAAGGAGTCTTTCTATGTCATTAGACTATGCCTACTTGTAAATACGTAAATTCTACCAACTCAAAAATATTAGCATTTGTCTTGGTGTTGGATGTAAATACAGCTTTGTGGCATTTGGAGGTGCGGGATGAGGAAACGGAGGAAGGAATAACAAGGAAACTATGGTACAAGTTTTTTCAAGTTCAAAAGCTGAAACCAGATTTCTAGAATTAAAGCATATGGGTGTTTCATTGCGCTTTCAGCTCACCACCATTTTTTAAAATTATAGTCAGTCTTAACCTCACTGATTTTTCCTTGGTCATGTCAGCTATTCTGTTAGGGTTACGTATAAAGTCAAATATATCATAGACATTTGGTAGTCAAACACAGTATCTTCACTTTGGTGTGATTCCAGTTTCTGCCATCTCAAGAGAAAGCTATGTGTACAATCAGTTTCTAGAGGCAGAAGAGATGCCGGGTAGATAAACCCCACACTAGTTCCCTTGGCATCACTAGTTAAATACGTCATCAGTTTTGGGGTGATGTAATTAAGCTTGTAAACTATGGTTTCACTAGCAAGATTGTGTACACACTAAAGAGTATCTCAATAATTGTAAGCCTTCTCACGGAAATTCTGTAAATTACGTTAATAGGAAAAAATTATATTTTTGCCTACAGTGACTAATGAAACAGCAACTGATTTGTGATACCACAGAATCATAGTCCAAGTGATGTGGCACACACACATGCTGATGTAGATTATTGCATCCCTGTTGTTAATGTGTATGGCACTGACTGACAGGCTTTGGTGGTATTTCCAAATCACCGGGTTCGTGTCTGTTTGCTCGTTTGTTTGTTTAAGATAGAAAATTCTAGAAATTCTGTAAATATGTAGAAATCGGAGCACATCCTGATAATGTAAATAGGTGTGTGTGCATAAGCAAATTCTAATTAAAATAAAAGCACGCAAGTACCAGTGCGAGGTGGAAAGAACCTGACCTGGTAATGCTTCACCTGAGTGCAAACACTGACTGCATGTTCCTAAAACCTAAAATTTCCTAAAATTTCTTTGTGCAATGTGACATTTCTGTCTCAACTGAGTAGGCTCTAGCAATATTGACTGAATTTTTAAATATGGGTCACTACAATTTGTGGTATGGTATCCTTACAAACGTAGATGTGTGCTTTGGAATACACCTGAATGAGGTATGTACCTCCTATAGGGAGAAACAGAAAGCTGAAAAATTACACTGGTCCTAATCAAGAATGCAATGGTTCTCCACAGATAAATTCATTTGCCTAAAAAGATGTATTTTTGTGTAGAAGCATCACACAAAGGAGTTACAGGGTGGCCAGAGTGTTGTCATTTATACCTTTAACAGCCCAGAACAACAGCAAACATGCTTAACTTTAAACATGGTGAGCAAGAATAACCTGCTTTGATATCGCCTTTTGTACAAGATAGCATTTACCAGGACAGTCTATAGCTCTTTTTAGTTTTCTTGGCCAAAGCCCAGCATGGTAATATACACAGCCTAAACAAAATAGGAAAGCAATTATTAAACAAATGTAGGTTACTCCAATAGGAAAAGCATCGACTCCGTACAAGTTCAAGTGAAGTCATGAAACATACCGGACGACCAGATTTTTACAAGTGTTTGCAAGTTCCACTTGGACAGAAAGTAGAGAAGGTTGTAGTTGTGCAGGTATGAGAGAATCTTCATTTGCATGGAAACAAATCTGACATGTTTGTTACAGTTCACAACTATACATTTTTTTAATTTATCCAAGTAGTTGCAAATAACAAATAAATATTGAAAGCAGTACTTAACTAATTAGGTAAGGGATCCTTGTGAGGAAGAGGAGAGCAACCTGTTCTTCTGAGTACATGGTAAATAAGACAGATAGCGATAAATTTACTGAGGGTTTAGGTTAGACATTTCCATAGTCAGACAGATTCCAGGTAATTTATTTTAGTGTGAAGCATTTCATTATGAAGACTTTTAAAAGCATGTTACAGAAATGTCTGTTAGAATGAACTTGGGTACAGCTGATAATGCCTTGCAACAGAAAATCAGACTAGAAGACAAGTAGTAGTCTCTTTCAGCTTTGTTTTCTGTGATTGTAATTCTCTGTGATGGTCTTGGAAAACAAAACAAAGCAGTGCTACCTGGCTTGGGAGATCTTGGTTTGGAACAGTGTCAGGTGGCACATAAATTAATACTACATAATTTTTTTTTTGTGTGCTTATGTATCAAACCAGAAAATATGCCTTATGGTTACAACCTCTGCAGTAATTCACATATTGAAAAGCCTGAAAAAGGCTTCAAACACTGGCAGAAGTTGCCAGGGGGCTGTTGAATTTCCTGGCTTGGAGATATTCCAAATTTGAGCGGGCAAAGCCCTGAGCAACCTGATCTATGCTGGCCCTGTGCAGAGCGGGGACTGGAACAGCTGACTTCCAGAGGCTCTTTCCAACCTTTTTCATCCTGTCATGATTTAAAAGGGCAAAGTAAAAGTAGTTCTCACTTTGTTTCACCTTCTGAGTATGCAGGATCCCATACGCTTCAGGGGACAGAGATAATATTGCACGCGTTTATAGATTTCCTTTATAAATCTGAAGTATTGAGTTAGGCAAGTATTCATGGGAACCTTGACTCAAGTAGTATAATATTATGTTAGTGAAGGCATACTGACCTGAAAATATTTTAGACAGAATTTCATGCTCATGTTATTAGGTATCAACTTAGTAAAGTATGATTTCAGTTAATACCCTATTTGTTGACAAATTACTTGGTTGGTTGGTTGGTTTAGACATGCTAAAATAAGGAATTTTTAATGGGACTAGGAAGACTACTGTCTTCAGGTAAATATTCTTGCATCACAGGCGTCTGCAGTTGTTCTTATTTGTATGTGATTTAATTAATTTGTTTTTTTTTCCTTTTTTGCTGGATGAGTAAGACCTTGCATTAGTGAAACATGGTTAGTGATAGCAGCTAAATCAGCACTGCAGTTCTAATTGTGGGAAGAGGCAAGCGGAGAGTTAGAAATGATGACCTGGACAAAACAATTAAGTGTATGAGGCACTCAGAACAAAGCACTTCATTCAAGCGGGCTGGCTCTTGGCACAGGTTTTTGAGGGTGGTTTGCACCATGGATGGTACACAGTCTGTAGAAATGCATTGTTCTAGGACCAAAGTAATAACTGATTACAACTGAAGAAATTTTTCTTATCATTTCATACAGGATAAAGATAAAAACCAAAAATGCTTTGTAGTCATATATATAGATATACATGATCTCTCTTATTGATACACTGAAAAGATACTCCTGTGACTAGGGGCAAAAATGCAGGCTAACTTACTAAATGGGTAATCATAACCTGGTGAGGGGCGTAACTGACCTTGTATTAAAATAAATGTGAGCGTTCCAATCTGACTTTGAATGGCTTGACAGGAAAACTAATTTAATCCATCTGTCCATACAGAAGAGTGAATGGGAGAAGATAGTATTTAATGGGTCATTTTCATCTGGCTAACTTGGGTGTTGAAATACCATCTACAAATACATTCTTTACAATGTAAAGAAAAGGATGTGGAAAAAAATGAAGAAGCTTTGAAGGAACCACAGAAAGCATTGAAAAAATTGCATTAACATAAGAGATTTAAAGAGTATGATCTATTTAGCTTATCTAAAAGAAGACTGAAATGTGACTTGATCAAGATGTCAAATCCTAGTCAATAACAGCTATTTTTAGAAAGCCTAATTTAGCAGAGAAAGTCACAGTGAAAACCAGAGCTGGAGGCTTAGGACAGACAGATTCAAACCGAAACTGCGTTGGGGGTTGGGAGACGAAGAAAGAGCAAAAATGATTTATAAAGGAAACAATCTATCAGGAAAAATAGTAGAATAGTAGGTATTTTTCATTTCACAGTGTCTTCAGAATAAGTCTTACAGAAATATATTGTTCAGCTGAACACAGAATATTGGACCAAAGAAATACTAAGTGAAAGTTAATGGTCTGTGGTATAGGTAGAAAATGATTTCTCCCGTCCTCCAGATATTCACATATAACAATAAGGATTGCATCTGTCCCATGCAAGAAGCTGCAATGGCTTCAGTCTTTCATATATTCTGAAATGAAAGTAATTCCTGTTCCAGGAAATCTATAGAAAAGACTGAAATTATGAATAAGTGTCAGGGGAAAGAAATGCCATTTTCTACCAAAATACACATGAAGAAATAATTTTTCTAGAAAACATACGGAAACATTTTACCCTTGCTTTTTTCCCTCTTCCCTTATATATAAGATTCTTTCTGCTGTACTGATCTGGAAGAAATATTTAGGGTTGGTTTGGGGATTTTTTTAAAATTTTTTTTGGTGCATTCTAGGAAACTAAACCAGACGTGAAGTAATTTACTGAGTTCTTTGCCTTCATACAGTCAGCAACTTTGAGATATGTCCACCACATTCTCCTCATGGACACCATTTGGATGATAATTTAGAAAGCAACTTCATTGTCTACAAAAATAATTTTTAATTAAGACTGAAAAAAATTAATTCCTTTTAAGCCTATATAGTAGTTCCTGACTGTTCTTAAAACATGGTTACTTGAAACTATATTGTTTGCTTTCCATTAGCATCCTTTTTGAAAGACAAGGATCAGCCAGCGCTTCTCATATAGCAGTTCATTTTACAGGACACTCCAATGAACCCTTCAAGGATGAATGAAACCGCCCACCTATAATGGATGGATTTCCTTCACAATCTGCACTGTCAGACTGTCATAAATCCCTCTGAAAAAAAAAGGCTTAAGAGTTATGGGTCTTTTTCACAAATCCTTACATGAGAAGTTTAACATTCAGATTCTGTTCTTCACTGCTGCTCATCAGTATTGTTTTATGTAATAGGGTAAGTACAAGATCACAGTAATATCCACTCATAATATATAGAAGTAGTTCTACATCCAGAAGTCATTGTATCTGACGCTGGACTTCTTGGTTGCTGGTTAATATGATGATTAAGAAAGAATAGGCTAATAGCTTTACAGTGAATTTGCTTTGGCAAAAGAATGAAATGTAACGTCTAGAAAACTGGATTAATAATTAAACCAGCAACTCCTTCCCCGTTATGCCACTAAAGCGTGAAATGTCATTTCACCTATCCATGTTATTCATTATCTTCTTCTGGTAAAAATGTAAGCAAGCTGAAACTCTCCATGTTTTCACAGTATCTGTTGCAGTAGAGCTCCAAGTGTTGGCACTACTTCTTGCATTGCAATAAAATAGAATAAACATCGTATTATATTATACTANCTAATAAATAAGACAATATAATAATGTATGTAATATAATATAATAATTAATATAATTAATATAATAAATATAAAAATCTCCTCTTTCTGGCATGAAGAGAAAAAGGTATGTTTCTCTCAATAATCTTAGATAAGGATCTGTCAACATTATAACATGTATCATCCCAGGTTTTTGGATTTACAAAGGAAATCCAAATGAAAGGTTTTTGCTTTTACAAATACAAAGCCTGAGGCTTTGTACAGACTGCACAGTGCAGGGTCTCAGGACTTTTCTGGTTTTGTCTTAGGCTGAGTGGATTTTAGTTTTGTTAGGTTTGATAACAGTTGTTTTTCAATCAGATAACTGTTGCCTCATTTTGTTTTAGTTTTACTTTCATTTATAGACATAAAAAGTAATTATTCTATATGGATTGAATTGCCTGTGCCATCCAGCATAAAATGTTGTATGGAAGATTTTAAATACAGGGTGATCCCAGAAGTCACACGCTGTTAATACCAATCGCGATGGTCAATCAGTGGTAATTACAGGGATAAAACTTCATATCATTCAGGTAAAACCAGTTTCAGAAATAACAGAAGAGAACAGTTGAATAATAGGGAACAAATGAAGAGAAGGAGCGTGTTGGCAGACTGTGCTAGGAAAATGTATATAAATGAAGCAAGTGGATCCCAAGAATGAGGAAGAAATATCAACATCGTACTCCTCCTGGCAAAGAGGAGGAAGATACCATGAACATTCTACTCCTCCCAGCCAAGACCTCAGGGTGCTGAAGGCTCCCCACACCACCTGAGCAGAAACCGTCAGCCTCGGGACCCAGAGGGTCGACCACTGAGTCATGATAACATTCAAGAATATGGGTTCTAGGAGGCTGATGTTGTGTATAGCACCTTAAATTGAGGCATTTCTGTATTAATTTGGACTGTAAATCTTAGCACTGTTGTAATTGGATTAACAACTACCATGTGCTATAATTTGAATAGAGCACTATGATTTTAATTGCATTACTAGTATATTCTTGGCTTTCCAGCCCATGCTGTCTCTGGTTAGCCCGTAAGAAAATTTTGAGTGCAATGAACTTCTTAAAATTCAAATACCCACATGGGGAACTTTCCACTTATATACTCTAACAAGGTTCAGAGAGGCATACTTATGGCTCTATGATGAATCAACGATGGGACTGTTGTGTGCTAATATTGGTATGTTTCATCAGACTCAGTTTTTACTGGTTTATATTTGTTTACATGATTTTATGCTGCACCCATGTCATACAGTTTCTTTTTGTTTGTTTGGGTTTTTAAAATATCTTTATTTAAGGAAGTTCAAACATGGTTTGTAAATGTGTCTCACTGGTAGCTGCTATATGGTAGTTAAATCTGAATGACTAAAACCAATGACTTCAGAAATAATCCATTTGTAATTCCTCAGTCCCCTGCAATAAGCAAAGTATTTAGTTTCCTTCCTCCCTCTAACCTCCTTGCCAATGGAAATCCATATTAAAAGGAGAATAAGAAGAATATTGACTTTTTCTTTTCAAGTAATACCAACTAATTATGACACATTCTGACCACTTAATCGATGTATTGTAAGATAACTGGTCTCTGCAAGCATGTCATCGCTTCGTCTGCGATAGATCTCAGGATGTATTTTGCTGCAGACAAAATAATTTAATAACTTCGGATTACTTAAATTCTGACACTTTCAGTTCTTGATGTGTCTGAGCTGAAATACAGCCCCTAGACCACAGGCAAGGAGTAGAGGTGGGGGTCTCAGGAGAGGCTGGACACAGCAACTGCAGCCCATTGGAGTACTCACGGCCATGACACATATTTAAGCCATCTGTCAAAAAATACACCAAGTAATACCAATCGCAGGCAAGTGGAAATTTTAATTAGCTGATCTTTAAAGTTGTATCTTATGTCTTGCGGAGTAAGTTCTAATCCTTAAAGTTTTTGACATTTTAATAACAGGAACTGCATTTCTTTTGCTGACATGGTAATCCAGATTTCATTTTAAATGGTCATTTTTATTTCCTCATTGTTCTTTCTGCTGAACTTAATTAGAGTGTTGCCAGGATTGGCTAAAGGCTTCTTTTGGGAGGGAATCTGTAAGACAAGCTGTAGCATACTGGAGAAATTGTAACCTTGGGCTTTTTTAAATTAAATGAAAGTGAAGGGTAAAAATTAAAGTATGTTGTGAAAGTAATAATTTCACTTCACACACAGAAATTCATAAACTAAAATATTATGTAAGCTTTGTTAAAAGTTACAGCGGAGTAGTGTAGTCTTATTGCTTCTACTGCATTATTCTGTCCTTCAGCCATTCCAGTAATGTAACTGAGCATTTTGTGTCTGCAGAGAGGTTTGAATTAGAAAGCTACTAAACAAACAAAACGTATAATGGTAAAAATTCTTTCTGTAGAAAAACTATTTTAAGAATCCTTTCAAATTCACACTTGACTGATCTGTTAGCCTCTACATTAGTCGACAACACAATACCATTGCAAGTTAAATTCTGATTTTTACAGGCAATCTCCACTTTTATCTGCTGAACGGATTTTTTTTGGGGGGTTTATTTTTCCTCTGTAATTACAGCATAGAATCCAGATGCATCAAAGGAACATAAAATTATCTGAATAAGTAAGTTTGCCATTCTCCTGAGGTGACTGACTAATGGATCAAGTGAATTTGATTTTGAAATTTAAAGTAGACTGTCTTCAATTCACCTGCCAAAATTTTATTCTCACCAGTATAAATTAATGGCAAATTCCCCCAATTTTTTCAACACCATTGAAAGTCAAGATTATGTAGGCCCTTTCCCACAACAGGAACACTGTGGTGTGAACAATCTAGTGCAAAATCAGATATGGAGCAGCCAGAGCTCTTCGCTCTGATCCCCAGAGATGCTCTTTTCAGTGACAGGATAAATACATGTGATTTTAGTAGTCATTATTCCTTCATCAAAAAGAAATAAAACTGACATTCCAAAAATGGGCATTCCAAAGTTATTTTTGAGATTTTTGACACTTGGCAGTCTATTTAGGGATGGTCGAAGTCAAAGTGGTCACATGTCAAGGGCATGTTTTACCCAAGTTTCTTGTTAGCAATATATATCTACATCACCTAAAATAGTTGAGTTACCTGTTAGGTGAAACCCACCATTTCCTTCTTTGGAAATGTAATCGTAAAAATAGGTGAAAGTAAGTGTCAGTTATTAATAGCATCAGTAAGAAAGTGAATTAATGAAAAATATTTTAAAGGTTTCTGGGAAGACTTTAAATTGGATGAGCTTTCTGTCACTTAAACACAATGAATATAGAATTGGCATAAGACAGTGTATATATAAGGGCAGAAAAATTAAGTTCAATTTTTTTTTTCAATTGCTGTGAGCACAGATATCCTTTCTTTATGATTTTACTGTTTTCTAACGTTCAGTGGAAAAGCTGCAGGTGCTTGGTGTAGTATATGTTACTCCTACCTCCAATAATTTATGACAGCACAAGGCATGTGAAGTTAGAGCATTTTTTTTTCTATTGTAATACCATTTAAATAAAACAATGTCCAGTTTCTGCAACCAAAATGTCTTCCAGAAGCATGTTTTGGTGTTTCTGAGATCGTGTCAGAGTTATGACTTGTTTTCCTGAAAGATTTCTTGGGAGCCTGCAGCATGAAAACAGCTCTGCCATAAACCTTCTTTGTGGATACCAAAAGTTGGTCACATGTTCCCAATATCATACCAGCCTTTGGAGGCAGATGCCTAGGAAGTTGTCTTTCCAAAGAAGCAGGTTGTTTTTATTTTTTTTAGGAAGATTGCATGGATGAGTGCCTGAGAGTTCTCGTCTTGAGAGAGTTTTCTGAGTGGAATCTGTTCATGTTATTTATGATGGTGAACAACAGTAGTGGTGAAAATGGACTAGTCCATTATCCTATGAACCTTCCTGCATATGTCCAGTGATGCATGCCTGTTGGAGCATAACTGAACTTTGGGACAAAATTAAATTACTCATCCTTCAGCTGCTGTAGTTCTAGGTTCCTAACCCAAACCTGGCCACTGACTGTGGTGTAAAAAGCATTAGGGAATTTGCATATGAAATTTGAATACATTTCTATTGGGTCATTTTAGTTCAAAAAATGCCCTTATCATGCCTTGATCATTCCAGCCCCTTAGAAAATATGAAAACATGCATGCAGATTAATTTCAATAAAAGTTTGATTGCTTTCTCAAGCTGTTTCCCTTCAGTGTTTGTGAAATTCTAGAGAAAATCAGCATTAGTAACCTGCGTGAATGACACATGGTGTAATGAACTTATTCTAGCATGGATAAAAATGGATCTGGTTTTATACAAATAAAAACCTCTAGAAGTAACTGCCATTCCCAGTCCATTACAAAAAACTCCCACATATTTCAATATACATATTCCCATACTATACATACATATATAGTCAATACATATTCCCATATTAAGTTTCCTTGAAATACAGAATGTTTTTTTAAATTTTGAGAAAGTTCAAAATTTTTATCTGTTATCAACATTTTCTGATGTTAAGACTACTTTTAATAAATTTTAAAGACTGAATTAAAAGAACATGTAGGTTTATGTACCTACGCTATATAAATGATGTTGTAAAAGGTAATTGGAAGGAAGGAAAAAGTGAATGCTGAGCAGAAAACTCACTCTGTGGGATGAAATGTATAAACTGAAAGTGGAACGAATATTTCAAAACTTATATTGACAGTACTGAAATACAGGTAAGTGCAGAGGTCAGGTAAAATGAGTTGTTTATTCCACACTGTCATTCTAAAAGATCATGAAGAAGCTCAAAGCTAAATCTGATAGATGTCTTTCTTTTCCTAATACTGCCTTTAGCAGGCAATGCTTTAGCAGCAAACTACTCATCTAAAGCAAAACTTATTTCTATTGCTATTGCTCAAGTGACTTGCCAACCCAGTATTTCTGATAAATATTTATCGCAGATGTCTTTTGTGCCTGAGACAGTTGTAGTCATTTCAGTTCAAAGTTGTAGGCTGATGGGCAGGACCTCTTGCAAAATCAAATAAAAGAAACATTTGTCCAAGGATGGAATTTGACCTTTTGACTTTGTGTAAGGAAAATGGAGTCCCAATCCAAGTTTCCAGGCACATATTGAAAGAATGGTAAGTAAAAATAAACCAGAAAGGATGAAGAGAAAAAAAAAAAAAAAGAGATGGAGTTTCAAACTAGTCACGAGTGGTGTAATTCAGTGCTATTTTCTCAGTCTTATTACTAAATTTTATGATGAGGGGGTATTAATTCACAGCTAATTTTACCTTTTAAAAATTGTCATAGAAAAGGTACAGGAATATTAATACTCATATTCTATAAATAGCAGATACCATTTACTTTAGTGACTTTTCCAATGTTCTTAATTTCTACTGGTTAACCATACCATGTGTCTACTAATTATAACACTACTAACCCATGAAAAAGGGGGAGAAACGATTCATCTTGAATTTTAAAGTGTCAAAAGACTGTGGAAGATAGAAAGGAAGTACACTGTTCTCAGTTTAGCTTTAATCTATATTTGTTGTAGAGACAGCTTTAGACGATTAGTCTTGTCCTCTGCTTTGTTCAGTAAACATTAATTCAATTAATATATATTTTCTTCACATTTGAATTTAACTTTATATGTTCTCTATTAACAAGCATAAATATAAGTAATCTTTTGTGTCACCTTTGCTCCGGAAGGTTAATACCAAGCATGAAAGATAATTACTGTTTTGGTGTTGTAAGTTCATAACCATTGCTCACGTTCCTGACGCTTGTTGTAGACCAGAGTTTACCAAGCTGTATGCATTTGCCTGCAGTCCTCACAGGAAAGCAACCATCATTGACAGATCATTACTGACATCTAGGATGAGTTTTTAAGAGGCCTTCATGCAAAAAGGCAATAAATTTCCAAGGTCTCTCTTAATACAAAATTTCATTGTAAATCTAGAGCTGGGCCTCAGCAGAGGGGAAGAAGGCGATCATTTTAACCCTCTGTAAATGAGCAAAAATTATTTTTGTAGGGCCCTTAATCCCAACAAGCCATTTAACATTTAAAACTTCCTTAAATATCCTGGGGCATTAACCACACTTTCACAACACTTACCCAGAAACGGAATTTTCAGCTCTGCATTACTATGAATCGGGTTTATTTTATTTACAATGACCTGACTGGTGGGGGTACAAATTTATGAATTTCTATAGATTTCACAGAGATTAAATTTCTTTTATAAACCATATTCAAATAGCATGAACACCAGATTAGGAAACAGATGTTCCTGAGCTCTGTAGGATGATCCATGAAGGGGTAAAAATGGGCTGAGAGAAGGATCTTGAGATGTATTCTGTATCTCTCTCAAGACCGAGATATTTATTTCATCCTTAGCATGTAATAGAATTAAACTGTAATACTCAGAGTCAGTCCATCTTCAGCTGTAGGTAAGTTCTGCTAGAGATTTTATTATGTAGTAGTATGATGGAGCATAAGAGATGAGGAAAAAATAAAAATAACTGCATCCTCTGAGATCTTTTTCTTTGTTCTAACAATGTGTCTCACTTGAAAAAAAAGATACCAATATTGCATTATCTTCTCTGGTCCTACAGTTCCTTTCTTTTGGCTACCTCATCCTTACTGGCTTCATACCATTTTCCACATTATTTCTATTGCCTCCTCATTCTCTTACTACTTTGGAGATGCCTTTTCTTCATAGCCACCCAACAAAGCTCCATTTCAGCATTCATACTGCCACAGTCGATATAATACAGGTTAGATCAAAGATGAAAAAGAGTTATTAAAAAGGTCTGCTCAATTTTGGAAAGTTACTGAAACAGAGGTCTGTCTGGTTTTCGTCTTTGTGTTTTCTTTCCACATTTTCCATTAAATTAATAGATTTCTTTTCATGATTAGTGAGGCACTAATTTCCAAGACTGATTAGTAACCAGTCTTTTTCAATGTTAACCACTTTTATTCCTGAGACAGCATAATCATTTGCTGAAGGTTTTTCTTCTCTTGGAGTAAATAATATAATAATAATAAAATGTATGCAGGACAGTAAATTTCAGCCTGCCTTGAATGACATTTTAATATAATAAATTCTTGGTATTCCACCTGTTGTCCTTATTGTTTGCTTCTTCCATCCAAAAAGAAAAAAATCAAGTTTGATGTAATTAGTGAAGCAATCCCTGTCAAAGATAAGGTTTTGTAATGAAGCAGTATGAAGACTTGCAGACAGATTTGTCACACATTAGTTAGTTGTTGAAAATGTCAAACTCGCTAGCGCGAAATCCAGGATTTGAACAGGAGTTCCTGAATAAGCTCCTGAGTTGAAAGAAAGAACTAGGATAACATTTATCAGAAAAATATTTCTGAGCAGCATTTTCTTAAAACTCTTTGTCTTTAAATATGTGTCACAAATATGAATACTTTCAAATTAAACTCGTAAGATTTTCCTTTTATCATGTTTTCTTTTCAAGTCCAAAGCAGAAAGCTAACACAAATGTTTCTTCAACTGTTGCTTTATATAATAAATTCCTAAAATGCTTCTGGGAAAAGTATATTAATTTCCAGCAGACTCTCAAACTTGAAATACTTGAGTAATTTAAAATGAACTCATAATTAGGATCCCAGTTCTACGTGTACTTTTTCCTGCACATGTGGAATTGTGCAGTTTGTGCCCATCATTAATGCCTGGCAGAAATACCATTATTACATGTGGCCAAGTCTTTTCTATGCTTTCTCTGACACAAAATCAATAGACAGAATAAAAACAACATAAAGAAAATGTTGAGATTGCTCATTCTGTTAACAGTTCTCCTCAAAACAACTTCAGGCATCGCACTGGTTGACAACAGTTTCCCCTGAATCAGAGCTTAAAATTATCTCACTTCTCTGATTTATGTCAGCTGAGCTGCATTAAATGCACAAAACTGAAGGAGATCAGACAAAAATGTCTACTGAGGACATTAATAAATTTCTGGGAATTAACAGTCACATTTATTTATTGCTATAATGATATACTATGATATTTATTTTGTAATAAAAATGTTTTTGAATGTTACAGGTATATTTGAAGCTGAAAATGGCAAGAAAACTTGAAATTCTCAGAAGTCCCAGTAATATTATTCATTATATTAATTTTAAACAAGTTAATAGCTTTGACCTCAGGAAAATACATATGCATATAAAGTTACCCATCTGCTTAAATATTGTTACATTAAAACTTTCCTGTGCAATGGGCATTCATAAGGTCAGCATACCTAATGGTATATAATATTTAGCTTCAAACGACTTTTCGCAAAATACACCAGGGGGTTGGTTGATGTCAATCTGTGTTGCAAGGTGGGAAACTCATACTCTGGACCCACCATTAAAATTTCAACATGTGCAATCTGTAATTCACTCTGATGAAGTGCATAAGGAGGCATGGCAGAGTTGAAAAACTGCAAGGGTTCATTTATACTATAAATACAACCTTGACACTAGAAACTCAACCTTGAGCTCGAAACTTATGCTCATCATAAATAAGATGTAGACAAAAACTCACAGACCTGCTGACATATGCTCATGCGGTCCCAAAACGCTCAGGTTTTCCTTGCCTATAGCTGCACCGTGGTCCCAACCTGCTCCCTGCCAGGCCTATCGCTGCATGGTCCCTTGGGGTGATGCCCGCTCCTCCACATTGTTCCATTCAGTTAAGACTAACTCAGATGGTCTTGGAGGTTTCTAAGCAGATCCTCGGTGACCTTTCTCCATTTTAGTCTTAGCAATCGGGCTGTTTTACGCCATTCAATCTTGTTACTCTGCCGGGGGAATGTGCAAACTTCTCTCCCTGAAAATGTAGGCCTTGAACGCTCCATTTTTCACAAAGAATAAGATACTCTCTTTGCCCACTTTCAACTGTTACTGTTCATTTTGTTTTGGGAGGAATTATGATTTGTATGATCTTATATAGTAGAACCAGTATGTCCACCGAGAGGCTTCAATATTGATTCAGACTCAGGGCCCCTCAGACTCCGGGCCTTTGTCTATGCAGTTTGAACTTTTCCTCTCACATCCTGCTTACTTTTTTTTGCACATAGGAGTGAATCATACACCATGCTTTTCTTCTTTGTAATGGGGATAATCCTGCAAACTCAACCTGAAGGTTTCGGCATCTAATTTCTACTTTCCATTCTCCTGTCAGATATTTCTGACAGGATTTTTCAAATGCTTTTTTTTGCAGTGTTCTTTAATTCACTCAATTATATGTATATACTAATTTATTCAGTTACAACACAGAGCAGTCACATTTTAGTGTCCCAAGCTACAGAAGGACTTGTACAGAGTGAAGCAGAGATACGATGTATTAATGCCAGACTTCTAGGTTTTTCTTCATTCTCTCTGCTCTTGTCAACATTCCTTGTCAAAGCCTTGTTGGAGAACAGAAATCTGAAATCTATTGTCATGTCCAGACACTTGAAGACTTCTGAGGTACTGCATACCAAAAATTGTTTTGAAGCATTCTCCACTGTGAACGATTTTCACCAGCCTAAAAACTGTGGAACAAAGAACTCACAGAAATCTGACAAGAGACCGTTCATTTCATTTGGGTCACTCGGCGAGGGACGGCTCCGGTGCAGGTGCGTCCGCGAGGGAGCGGGGGTTCACGGTGAAAAAAAGGCGAAAAAAGGGTTTTTCCCGAGGATCCCGGACTCGCGGAAAGGGCGGGAGAGCGCTGCCAGCGCACGAGAGGCGGCCGCTCGCGCGAGGGTCGCTGAGGAGACGAGGGCGGGGCC